>JAXQQM020092982.1:0-102218 GCA_034641835.2 Pinus albicaulis
ACCACTCCATGATCCTTTGCTTCTGGTTGCTCCACATCTTGAGGTTCATCCTTTGGAACTATGTGTTATAGCATCATTTATCACCTCTATATACTTGATGACTTATGCATTGGCCTTGGGCGGCCCTTCCATTTAGACTTGGTCAAATTTCTTAAAAAACTGTATTTTGAATTTGATATGCGACTCTGCCTAGACTTTTCCACGTGCAAACGTGGGTCCACTCATATCTGACCCGCATATACTATTTAAATTATTTAAAAAATAATAAACTCCCTATTAATTGGGTGGGTTTTATGGGTTTTTCCTGTAACTTAACCACCTCAGCCCGTGGCCAAACTGTTTTCAAACTGAAAAAATTGATTTGAGGAAGTATAAATACACCTAAAGGGAATGGCCTATGGAGTGTAAAAACTCTATTAAACTTTATAAGTATATATTATTATTGATAAAAGATGAAAGATGATTACAATGGGGAATCACCAAGGCTTTAAATATAGCCTTATGGTGTCCCTTGGCGAAGAGGCATGATCTTTGATCATGCCCTTCCACATTAATAAACCTAAGATAACTATATCTAACTAATAATTAATAAAATATACATAACGTTGCCCCTCTCTTAAGACACTTTGTCCTCAAAGCATACGTAATGATGGACAATGTTGACGAACGCCTGGGTTTCTTGAACAGCGAGCTCTTGCTTCCCACATTTTAAAAACATCGTGAAGCATCTTCTCGAGTTCAATCTTTTGTTGATATGGATAGTGACAAGATTTGATATTGACAGGGTCGGATCCTGTCTTGAATTCTATTGGATGTTTGATTTTCCTATCGGGAGGCACTTTTATGGGTAGATCTTGGAATAATTTTTCGTGTTTCCGAACTATTCCTTGTTCTTCTGGTGACTCTTCGTGGCTCCCTTTTGAAGATAACATTTCTAACTGATGACATTGTACTGTAGATGCTGGCGCTCCTGTTTGAATCATCTTCGTCATCAAAGATGAAGATACGACTTGATTTTCTGGGGCTTGGAATCCATATAACCTATGTTTCTACCCTTTCCACTTAAAGCTTATAAACTGCTTCTGATGGTTGGCAGAATAAGTACCTAAAGTTTGTAGCCATTGAATTCCTAAGACCACATCTACTCCTCGTAATGGAACGGTGTAGAATGGAGATTCTAAATGAAATTTTTTTATCTGTAGTTTAACCTTATGGCATTGCCCTACTTGCTCAATCTTCTTACCATCGGCCACCATTACCTTCATATTAAGCATGGGGAAGGTAAAGATGTTAAGTCTTTTCGCCATGGTTGAATCTAGAAAATTGTGGGTGCTGCCAATGTCGATGAGAACCATTACGTTGTTGTTCTTGATATGTCATCTTAACCTTAGGGTCCGAGGTTGTGATATGCTTGTCATAGCTGATAATGACACTTGCGGAATGGTTTCGCCATCCACTTCTGGAGAGAACTCTAAGTTGTCTTCTAATCCTTCTATATATGAATCATTATTGTTAGCGTCATTAGTTGCTTCACAATTGTATAGATTTTTCGCTTTTCCATTAGCACATCTGTGCTTAGGGTCCCAGTTTTCACCGCAACGTTTGCACTTGCCCTCTCTCATTCTTTGTTTTTCCACACTAGATTTTTCTTCTTCACGAAGATGGGGTGGGACATATTTTGTGTCATCTATATTTTCAGATTGAGGAAATCTTTGTCTCGAATATACTTTTTCTGGTTTTGATAACCTTTCAAATTTCTTTTCGGCAGCTTTTGCTTTTTGCCTTGCTACTTCTACTAATGTAATTTCATGAAGTTCGAGCTCTTCTTGTATATGGATTAGACGAGATTCTGACAATCCTGGTACTCGTGTTTCCAAGGTCTCCCATTCTCGAGTGTACTCATCCACATCTCCTTTTTGGCGTAATTTGATAAACGTTGAAAAAAACTTTTCTTCTTTTATGCCTTGAAACCTTTTGAAGAATGCATCCTTAAATTTCCTCCAACTGATAGCAAGCATCGTCTTTTTCCACCACATATACCAATTATATGCTTCTCCTTCCATTTTCATGGAAGGATGCTTAATTTTTTCGTCATCACTAGTAATGTCATAAATCTCAAAATATTCTTCCGCTTTATTAAGCCATGCAACGCTATTTTTTTCATTACCATCAAACTTGGGTAGCTCAATTTTGGCTTTTCGCTGATATGCTAATGGTGGAACAAGAAGGGGATATTGATTAGCAAATGCATTCCAAAGTTTCTTATTTTGAAAATCTGCATTACTATCTTCTTGATCATGTGGGGAATCGATTTTTTCCTGATGCTCTTCTAAGTTCCCTGAATCTACAGAATTGTTTTGTTGATTTTGTTCCATGTTAGGAAATATTGGGGATTGTGTCTGACTTAACTTATCTATCTTATCATTTAGCTTATTGAAGAGTTCTGTCATCTTGTTCATTGCTTCGCTATGCTCTGTCATCTTGTTCATTGCTTCGCTATGCTTTTCTGTGGCCTCGTGATGATTTAGCCACATTTGTCTTTCTATTCGATTTGTCGTATCATGAACCTTTTTGATGTCGTTGGAGTGTCCTGCAACTGTACCTTCAAGATCGACTAATCTTTTTCCGAATTCTTCGGAATTATTATTGATTTGTTTCTCGAGATCCACCAATTTCTTCTGGAATTCGGCCATCGACATCGATGAAGACATTGAACGTGTATGAGGTGGGGAATATTTTTCTGCCAATTTTTCCCTTTTTTTTAATTAATTAATTAATTAATATTTAATTAATTAATTAAATTAATTTTTTTTGAAATAATAATAATAATTTTTATTATTATTATTATTATTATATATATATATATATATATATTTTAAATAATAATAATAATAATTATTATTGTTATTTTATTATTTGAATTATATATATATATATATATATATGGGGAAAAAATTTGTTAACTTTGAAAAGTCACGTTGTTTTTAAAAGTCACGTTGTTTTGAAAAGGGTGAATGGGTTTTAATACCATGGGCAATTACCATGGGCTCCAAAACCAAGAGCTTGTAAACCACGAGCAATTACTCTTCTTTTTTAATTTTACTTTGTCTTCACATGTACGTATATGTACTTCTTTATATATATATATATATATCTCTTTTTACTTTTACTTTTTTCTTTTCTTTTGGAACTATTTTCTTTTAAATATTTTTTTATCCTATTAATTTATTTCCCCCTTATGTTAACTTTCCTTCTCTCTTTTGATTTTTTTTATTAATATATATTTCTTCCTTCTTCTTTTTTTAAACAAATGTTGTTGCCCACAAGCACTTGGTTTTAAAAAAATCTACAATTCTGGAATTTTCTTGTAATTCCTTAATTCTGGGTGATCACACAGATCCCGAAGAGCGATGGCTCTGATACCAATGGAGTGTAAAAACTCTGGTAAAATTTATAAGTATATATTATTATTGATAAAAGATGAAAGATGATTACAATGGGGAATCACCAAGGCTTTAAATATAGCCTTATGGTGTCCCTTGGCGAAGAGGCATGATCTTTGATCATGCCCTTCCACATTAATAAACCTAAGATAACTATATCTAACTAATAATTAATAAAATATACATAACAGCCTAAGGGAGGAAGAGAATGCTATTGATATTATAACATGTTATAGCCCTGATCAAGTTTGATATTTCCATGTGCCTCCTGCACTTCCCAGGTTTAGGAAACCCTTGTTTCCTTATGATGTTCACACCATCTTTATGTGACATCCTTTGTGCACCCTTTATGGAAGAAGCTTTGTGAGGCTAGGGCTGGACAGATCTAGAAGACGGTTTCGCCTGGAGCCGTGGCATATCGCAGGTGATTTCTCCACTTTATCTTTACATGTTATCAATAAAAGAAGCTCTGTCTCATTCCTGATGTCTTTGTGTTATATGTCTCCTATACATGTTGAATGATCTTGTAATGATTTATTTCATGTTATTTTTATGAGATTATATATGCTAACATGCTGACATCTAATATATATATGTTGTGCAACTAGTTTGTGTGCTTTGTCTGGATTGATTTGCATGTTCTAAAGCATAAGGAGTAGCATAGGGCTTGCACCCTACAGGATCGACCTCAGATGTAGGACAAATGGGTAAGGTCGTCTATCCTCAGTTTTCTAGTTCAAGCATTAGGACTCATAATTAAAGTGCTTCTTGTGATGATATGCCTTCCGCTCTGTTAGGTCCTTAAACCTAGACCTAAGGGTATCTTTTCTCGTAACAGAACTAGCAACCCTGCTAGGGATTACATTCGTGTAATTCCTAATTTGGGTTTTTTTTCTCTGTATTTTGGGTTCCTTGACAGTTTGATCACTTTTTCAGTCTATTAGGTTCTTTTCCCATCTAGGAAGAAGTCCCGATCTTCTGGATCAGGCCTGGGTTTTTTCTTTTTCTTTATTACAATTTCTATATGCTACTTGATGTGTACACAGTCGCATATACCTTCTGTTTTTTCCAAAGGGACCCACGTATATGTGGGTTTCTTTAGGTACAGTCACGTATACACACGTGTTCCACACAATGGATCCACGTATGCCTAGTAAAATTTGAAAATTTGAATTTTTGGGCCCTATAAGTCTTTCCTGCTTGTTGTTGGTCATCCCTGTGGAACCTCTTAGGTGTCTGCGCATTGATTCTTCTTGATGTGTGACAATTTCTCTCCTTTTTATGTGAAAACCTAGTAAATCTAGGGTTTTACCGTTTTGGTGAAGTTTCAATTACGGCTATAGCACCAGAAATTCTTTCTGAAGTTCTGGGTTGTTCTGACCTTTCAGAACAGTGAGCCTTTGTCTGTTTTCTCATGTTTTCCTTGTGCATTGCTTCGCTTCTTGGTTTTTTCCTTCTTGACTTAAGTTTTTTTTTTTTCTTGAGATCATCTTTCTAGTGAATCTTGAAGTTTCCTTTCGCTGGTTTCTTGAAGTTTTTGTTTGCTGGAAGTTTATGCTACTATTTGAATCAGTTTATTGATTTGGTTACTTCTTTTTGTTTGTTTGAGTCCCACTATAAAAGTGGCATAATTGGCTCATGGAATTTGAAGTTGCCTCGTTGGATTAATTTCTTGATTTGGGACCTTTGGTAGTTTTGTGCTTGTCTCAATGAAATTTTATTGTTTCCTTAAAAAGTGAAAAGCAAAAAAAAAATTGTGTTTTTTGTTGCTTTTTATTTGGTTTTCTTTTCATGGATTTCATCCTTTTTGGAGCAATTTGCTAGTTTCTCATTTTTGTTCCAATTTCTTGGTTACGAGAGGAGTCCTTGTTTGGATTTGTCTCTTTTATATCAAGATTGTTTTGGCATTGTTTTGTGCAAAGAAGTTCCTATTGGGGCTTGTCTCTACTTTCCTGTCAAAGTGATCAGACCAATCTTATTAAAAAACTTGTTTGCTTCCCTTTGTGAGTAATCCTAGGATTTGCATTCATCATTGGTAGTTTTGCATTAGTTTCACCGTTAAGAATTCTAGTGTTTTTTGTAGATTTTGAAGTGTGTGAAAAAAAAAGTATTTCTTTTTTATTAGTTGTTTCGTAGAACCCAAGTAGAAATCTCTTTTCATCAAAAGAAAAAATTGCATATTCATGTAGTAGGTTTTCTATTGATTTCTCTTTTTCTTCAAAAACATCATAAGTTGCATTATCCATCTACTTGTGACTTAAGAACAACAATTCAAAATCAAGCAATTAATTAAAATGAACTAGAAGTTTTTGCGCTGTCATTAATTATACACCAACTAGTCTAGGTCATAGGGCATTGGAATAGGTGAGTGGAGAGTTAACTCTCCAAGGCCACTCAAAAATGTCAAATGTATAAGTTGATTAACGAGTGAAATCCAACTTCCTTAAGTGGACTGGGAAAGCTCTACCTCCAAAGAGTTAATCGCGAGGGATAGTGAAGGCAGAGAAGAGAGATACCCGCTCTCCTATTTGTTGAATCTTGACCTAAGATCATTTCGCCCGGCTGCCGATACGAACTGTTGCCCTTAGTTGCCTTTCCTAGGTATCACATAGGTGACTGCAGGGGGGAATACCTAAGGTACCTGAGGCAAACGTTATTTCACTTTCATTAGTACTTCTAGAGGGTGCCCTTACAAAGCTCGGGTACTTGCATCGCCAAAGGATTTTGTTAGGAGTTCAGCATAACTGTTTCTGTTACCTTCGCTAGTAGGCCTGGGGCGTAATTACTCCAGACTATTTTCGAAAGGTCCTTTTATTCGCTTTCTTGTATTTTGGTGTCCGATCCTAATAACCTGGAGCAGAAATACCTAAAAGCTGCTTGATTGCTGTATCTTAGGGAATTTTGATAGAGTGTGCTCTTTGATCCTAGATTGCCATAGCTTCATAATTTTTTGAGTCTAATTAGTCTCATAATTATTAAAAGTGGCTGACCGATCACCTCGTCAATCGAGGAGGCTTCGTGGGCTTTCTCCTGCAAGTGTTGAGCCTTCTTCAAGAAGGCATAGGAGAAATTATGCTAGTGATTTTCATCTAGTAGTTGTGAATGCATCAGAGAGTGATCCTACGACTGGGGTTGTTGTTTTTGCAGGTGGTCCTAGTACTAGTAGTATTGTAGAGAGGAGTACTCCACTCATCTCTAGAGTCCTTTTTCTGGCAGAAGAATTTGAAGTTGTAGAAGATCCTGAACCTCCAAGTAATCCTTCCTCTCCTCTTCCTGCCAGTTTTCCAGACGTTCTTTTGTATGTTAGGCTTGCGTCTCAGAGACCAGCTAGCCCCCATCCTTATCTTTTTCTTTAGATGGCCACGGTTGGGAACACAACTTCAGCTATGAGCACCACGAGTGTGCATACTCCTCTTTCAGTTGAAGGAGGAGGTACTATTGCTATTTCAACTATCACTTCCAGTGCTTCTAAGTTTGGCTCTGCCTCTATTCCATCTACGAGTGGGAGCACCCAAGAATTTCCTTCCCATTCTGGTCCCTTTTCTTTTGGAATTCCATCTAGTGCAATTCCTTTTGTTTCCTTCACTATTTTTTCTTCTGTCTCCACACCTATGCCTTCTATGGCTAGTGGGTCAGCTTTTTTTCAGGATTTCCCCTTCGGAAGTGGCCACATTCCTCATTCGAACCCTTCCTTAGGATATTTTCATTTTACCTCTCAAAGTAAAGAATTTAATCCTTTCCTTGGAGGTAAGAGCTCTAATTATTTTCAAGGCTGGAACCCTGCTTTTACAGGGTTGGGAGCTGGGAATCAGTTTTTCTCTGGTCAACAAGGGAATTTACCTTTCCCTTCCATAGGTGCTTCCGAGGGTTTCTCTCCATTCGCCAATGATTGGAACTATTACCAAGGGGTTTCCTCTTCATTTAAAACTTCAATTGGGGGAAATATCCATGTTTATGGTAATCCTACGATGGGAGGGGGTCCTTCTCCAAATGCTTCTAGGCCACAAGGTTTTTCTTATGGCGCAGCCTTTTTTATGAACAATCTTTGGCAACCTAGTGCCTCAACAAATCCAGGGTATTCCTTTCAAAATGTTGGGAATCATTCCTTTGGGGGATGGAGTTCTGAAGCTCCTATGTGCTTACTTTTCCTGGCAACTTTAAGCTTGCCAAATTTATCAAAATTGACGAATCGGATCAATTTATATATAGCCCAGGTTTTCCTCCAGTCCCTACTAAATGTCCCTCAGATATTCCAAAATTTGAAGGGAAGACCGATGAGGATCCGGCTAACCATGTTACCACTTTCCACTTATGTTGTTCGTCGAACTCACTTATCGATGATTCGATTAGGTTGAGGCTATTTCAACGTACCATAACTGGAAACGCTGCAAAATGGTACATTGAGCTGACAGGGGGAATTTTTTCTACTTTTGGCGAGTTGGCTACTATGTTTCTGAACCATTCCAGTTGCATATTCGTTATGATGTCAGGAATGATCTCCTGGCCAATTTCCAGCAAGACAAGGCAACACACATTTCTGATCATATCTAGGAATGGAGGAGAAGGAATAGGCTCATCAAAGCCCAGATTCCGAATGAGTTCCTTCTCGAATGGTTTCTCAAATCCTTGCAACCAGAAATCTTGAAAGATGTATCCCTTTCTGGGGTATTCTCTGAGGAACAGGCTATCTTTAGGGCTCAATAGTTATAACTAATCTATTCTCAGTCTCGGGTCCTTAATAAGTTTTTGACAAATGCTTGTCATTATAAAGTGGATTTAGCCAAAACTAAGCCAGGTCCTCATGGTGATAGGATTATTGGTTCGATTGATAGTGGCAAGACTAACCTACTAAATCAATTGTAGCAGTTGTCTTTCCAATCTGCTCCTTTTGGTTAGGCTATACCGTTGGTGCCGACCCCTTCTCAACCCTTAAATATTAATGTTGTTTAAGATTATAATCCCAAAGGAAATAAAAAATCTGATGGGAAGAAGAAGAGACGAAATAATAAGAAGAAAGACCAGGATGGGAAGGGTAATGCAAACATATCTAACGATAATTTTGGAGAGGGTAAGAGGGACAATAAGAAGAAGGTTAAGTTTCAATGCAAGTTATGCACGGAGACCATCTTACTCACCTCTGCCCTAAAATTCAAGATGCTCAACGCTTGTTAGCTCAGTAGGGTTCTTCTAGTTCCCAAGTTGTATTGACAAACCCTTTTCCCCAAGGGAAACAACTACTTGCTGGCGCGAATGCTAATAATGGAGCTTCCACAGGGGGCAACCAAGAAGGGGAAAATTCCTGAAATGTATATATGATAAGTGCTGATGTTGATAGCGCTACGAGACATCGTGATTATGGTGAAGTTGAGTCTTCAAAAGCTAAGGGTGCTCCGAGTAATTTTGAGCTACTCCATATAGAGAGGCCTGCAGTTGAGCCTATACCTCGGATGTCGAAAGGGTATACGAAGCGTACAAAAGTTAATCCTAATGCCAAGGCTTCCCAGAACTACTCCATTGTAGAAGATCTGGTGCAAAGTCCTTGTTCCATGTCTGCGTTAGAGGTACTCCAGTCATGCCCAACACAAAGGAGTGCATTGCTCACTGCGATTGGGGTTGTTGATCCAAAAAAATCTCTTATGATCACATTTGACATGTTGAATCTTAACAAGAGACTTCCTCATCACATGAATTTTGAGATTAAATCTATATATTGGAAGATCAATATTTTTTGAACAATAGTCGATGAGGGTGCTTCCACATGTGTCATGTCTATCTCATGTTGGAAATCCATTGGATCTCCTTCAGTTGTGCCTTCACCTACTCTTCTTAATGCATTTGATGTTCATTCTCACAAGCCACATGGCATTGTTCCAGCTTTACCCATCTATGTTGGGGGTAAAACTATCAATATTGAGGTCAAGATAGTTGATGAAAATTTAGACTACAACCTTCTATTGGGGCGGAATTGGATCTATGAGATGGATGCTGTTGCTTCATCATTATTTCACATCATGTGTTTTCCCCACGAAGGGAGGATTGTAACTGTTGACAAGATGGATTGTTCCCCTATAGATCCAAATGCATCTACTGACTCTACTGTACCCTTGGTGAATGATGCCGAGCAACCTATTGAGAATTTTGGGGTTGGAATGTATACATCGTTGATTTTTACTTTTGATCTTCCACCTCCTTCGGTTCATATTAATGTTATCTCATCCTCCAGGGTTCCTACTCGAAGAGAGTTCTTTTTAACTCATTATTTTCGGATCCTTGGACCTTGCCTTCTCCTACCTCCACATTAGAGGAAGGTCAAGTGGGTGGAATGGAATTCCTTATGTTTGCAGTAGAGAATTCCTATCCATCTATTGTTGACTCTGCAGACTCCGTTCCAGTTTCTCTTTTACCAAAGGAGTTGGATGAAGATGTGTCTCCGACTTGGAATCTTAGTTCATCTTCTGATCAGGATTGGCTTGATACCACTCTTCCATCTGAAGAGGATATCCTAGAAGAAATGACTGGCATGGAAAGACCGTGGGATGATTTGCATCATTAGTCCTATTTTCTACCAAACTTGTGAGAAGTTGAAATAATATTCTCTAGCCCTTAGTCTTCTGGTCCTGTTCACTCGGTCTTGAACCCATTAGCTCCAGAACAAGTTTTTGCTGAAGGGAACATGGTTGTTATTTCTGAGATTACCCCCTTGAACATCTCTAGATATCCCAACGTTATTAAGAATGTCTTCATTGGAGCTGAATGTTCCCCTGAAGAGATTTAGACTACACCGATCTCTTTAGAGAATTTTGAGATGTGTTCGCTTGGTCTTATGAGGATATTCCTGGAATAGATCCATCTATTGTTATATCAACCCTCATCACTCAAATGGGATTAAAGACTATTATCTTAATAAGAAATGGTAAGAAAGACTTAAAGGAGTAAGCAGGTTGGTGTGCGTGAAAATGCATATAAAAAAGGGGACAGGACATAGAGTTTTAACTTTGCAGTAAAACTTTACTCAACACAAAGGAGAATATATGTGCAAGACATCTTGACAGAGAAGGACCCGCCCAAGTGTCGAACAATCAAAAAAGGAGAACAATGCTAAGTATTTCCGGGGGTATCAAAGAAGGTTGGGGAAAGCGGAAGCTCAACACCCCGGAAGCATGAGGTGACGTAACAGTGGTGGGGCCTCAAGAGACACATTCCGTGAGGTGATGGCCGTAGGCTTAGAGCTGCTCCAAGACCCCACCGGACTACTTAGTGGGCCCATTCAGGTAACAGCTAGCACAAGTAACACAAGGGTAAGGTAAGTCCTAGGACACCCGGTACACGACCAATACCGGTATTTAACCCGGCGCATGGTATACACCTAACTAAACTTTGATAACCAATAGCAAAATGCCACGTGTACCAATTTCGACGTCCTTATGACGTCAGCCCTACAAGTGTCATCCTAGCCTCGTTTTCCGGGTAATCTAAAGCTGTTTAACCCTGTTCTATGCTCACTGCGGTAAAATACTTTCTTTTATGAGATATTGTATAGCCAAAGTGCGAGCTCCCAGTACCAGGTCTACCAAGTCGCTTTCAACATCCCTGCGTCATTTTCTCCCGAGCATTTTCCTTACTGCGCAGGTATTTTGTCCCTCTTCCACTATCTAGTTTCCTTCCGCTTTTCATTTTTCATAATGGTCATGGGTAGAATCAAGATTAAGAAATCGGAGCCCGAAACCCCCGAAGTTCGCGAGTCCAGGGCTGCCCCTGGACCTGAGCCATTCACCGACATGCAAGCCCACATTCGAGACCCACAATACCCTTTCCTCATCAGTAGCATCAAACCTGACATATTTAGGAAACGTTTGGAAAATAGGGATAGGTTCAGAGTTGTTTTTTCAGGACTATACCACCAAATTACTCCACCCGTCTACCCAGTTGTGGAATTAATATGTTGGCTCAGAGAAGCTTATGATGAGCACCGATATATGTTCCTATAAACTCAAGCAAAAAAGATATTTAGTATATCTCCTGAGATCATCAGGAAAGCCCTCTGTTATCCCCCCAGTTCAAATTATGTCAGTTTCACTGAAATGTCTTTATCCCGTCAGTTTTCCAAGTTACCCTGGAGGTAGCAGAGCGATTTCATTGATGCTATTTCCGACTCCCGCCTTACAGCTTTCTCGTCTTCGGACTCGGTGCCTCTGAATACATTCAAGGAAAACCTTCAGCCAACACTTGCTCTCATTGCAGGGTTACTAGGTATAGAGGGGGTCGAGCGAGTCTCAAAGGAATGTGTAGCCCTTTTATGGTTGATGTCACAACCAGGTGTTATATTGGATATCCCTGGTTTCTTGGCCTTCGCCATCCAAACCCAGTTTCAAGACCTCCCGGCTGCAGGCCATTTTCGTTTCTGCTCCATGGTGTTCTACCTCTTCCTCTTCCAACAGGTTGATAAGTTTGAGGGTTTGCGTCTGGAAAAGGTTTCTAGGATAAATTCTCAACCAAGAACTGTATTTGAGTGGAACCCCGCAATTCATCAGTTGGATAATGGGGTGGGTTATTTAAACTTCTTGAACGAATTCATGACAATAGCCTATACTATTATTCATGACAACCCTCCACCCAGGATTTTTCCTGAGCAAAGGAATTGGCTTCAGTTTAGTGAGGAAGAAAGCACAAGAGATTAGTACCTATTTTATGACTACACTGAGATCAGGGTCTACGGTGCAGAGCTTCCCCCTTACAGACTGCCAGTTTTTCCCACCATGCAGATTTTCGCCTTGGAGTACCTCCGGCAAACCTTGAAGGCTGACCAGCTCCACTGCATCCCTGCAAAAAAGGGTTTCATTCTTAAACTTCCTACCACCATCGGCCCCTTTATTGTTAACTCAAGGCATGCCCTCCCCATAGTGGAAACCCTGCTCAAGGGTATGGATTTAAGGCAAGGGAAATCTTTGCCTTATGACCCAAAAGACATCATCTCTAACAAGATGAGGAAGATTAAGTCAACTGCATATGCTCACGAAACTAGGCCCTTCATCGAGTGGAGAACTAATCTTGATACCTGGCCTTTGCTTTAACAGATGGAGACTGAGTCATCAGCGACGGGGGGAAAAGGGGACACTGCTTCAACACGAGAAGCAAGAAAGAAACATGTTGAAGAAGCCGGGGTAATAGGAGAATAGGTAGAGGTGGACACAGGAGAAGGTTCTCGGCCCCCTAAAAGGCAGAGAAAAAATGATGAGGAAGATGTCGATGAAGAGCTGTCGCTCGAAAAAGTGGCACTGCATGGAGAGTCAGACAAAGGAAAAGCAGGTTTTACGATGAGATATGATGGCCCATCTTCATCTGATTTATTAGAGGTGTCACAAGCCGTCTCCATTAACAGGGCCAAGGTGGGAGACGAAATAAAGGGAAAAAACAGATCTATCAGAGAGAAGCTTTGTTCTGAATTATCTGGATTTGTAGACAAATATCATACTCGGCTTACTGCGGAGCTCGATATGGATAAGGAGCAGCTGCTGATGGCCATGACAAAAGCAGTTCTAGGTTCAGAGGCCGGGACCACCAACCACAGAGCTTTGGAGGTTACAGTGAACATGTCACAAGTCCCCCCAATCGACAAATGAAATTTGTTTCAGTGTTTCGATGACATGCTGAAAGACGAGGTCGTGAAGCTCTCTCTCACCCTAAGGAAGCTACAAACTAAGTATAACCAAGTGGTTGAGAACCTCAGGATAGAGAAGAATAATGCCCGGGCACTTTCAAACGATTTTAAGAGTCTCCAAGAAGCTGTGAAGGGCGAAGGGAGTGGTAAAGTTGATCCTCAAGGTCATGTTATTTCAGAATTGCAAAAACAGGTCGCAGATTTGAAGCATAAATTGAATATGCCCGATTTTCAGCATGTGCAAACTGCTGAATTAGCTCAAATAGAGAAATATAAATCCAACCTTGCTGACTCCCTGGATAAATAAAATTAGGAGAGAGCTAAGATCGAGAATGAGATGGCTGCCCTCAATAAAGAGAGAGATGAATCACAAACAAGATGGGATACGCATGTATGCGCTGCTCCCGTTCCAGAGGTTTATGATACCACTCTTGCGCAGTTAACCAAAACACGAGTTGACCTTCAAGTGGCAGAGAGACAGGTTCATACTTCCTAACAGAAGATTCAGGAGCTCGAGGCTCGACTTAAGGAGAACGGAAAAATGGTAGCAGCCTTACGGAAAGAAGTGGAAGAGGCGAAACAAGAGAAGCTTCAACAAGAAAAGAGTATCAAGGACCTGACGAACCGAATGAAGGGAAATGTCATCCTCTTAGAAGCCAGAAGCTTGATCTCGATAGACATTATCGCAAAGTTAAGAAAGCGTTGGGCCTTCCTTACTTTAATTGAAGAAAAGAGGGCAGCAGTTCGTTGGTTCAGAAGAATGCTACACGAAGGACACACAGAGGCTGCAACTAGAGTGGAAATGGCCAAAAGGTATATTACCTTCCTAAATTATTTGAGTTCAGAAGAATTGGCCAACCGAGGAATTAAAGACAGGTTCAAGGAGGTAGCAGAATGCAGAAGGGTAATGGAAAAGGAAGATGTGCGTAATCATGCACTGGGAAGTTTGGAACGGATGGTGACGAGTTTGGGACAGTTTGAAAAGGAGTGGATCGAACTGACTAAGGCAGGCCTCCCATCATGTTGGGAGCCCGGAACAACTGTGTTTCAGCCATTACAAGTATATGAGCTCAAGAGGATAGAAGTGATGAATCAGACATACGTCTCATTTGAAAAGACCACACGGCTTAAGGCCGAAACAATAATTGCCTCACTCGATAAAGAGTTCTCCCTTCTCTATCAAGTTAAGCAGTGGTTGCCTACTCAAGTGAACTATGCCGAATTGACAGAAGTACATGCCCTAGTCGATGCTTTCATTGCAATACCTGGTCCTGCAGCTGACATCTGGCATAGGTGTAGCGATCATACAAGCGCTCCAGTCACCGCGTCTGCATCCTTGTCAACTCCGTCTTCCAAAAAGAAAGCCAGCTCTTCCACGACTACAGTACTGCCTTCTCTAGCAGCAGCCGTGAATCCGTCTCACTGAAAGTAATGATAACTCATGAATAGGCCTACGTGGCCTCTTACCTTATTTTTCTTTTCACTTTTTAATTTCGATTGAAATTCATATTTCACTCCTGCATTTTACTTTCAGTTAGTAAGTTGTGTGTATTTCTGTTAGAAATGGCTTCAGGCCCACTGATGGGAGGCATTCTACCCCATCATCAATTTTGATTTTTAATTAAGACTTGGAACAACATATAGGCATAAGGGAAAGATATTTTCCCAAAATATCTTTCCACGCATAGAAATCAGATTTTATAAAAGCAGAGAGAAAAGACTTATACAGGGTTCCAGATTTTGAGAAAAACTGATTAGCTAAAGCAGCTCTGTATGAGTATTTTATATGAACTTAATAGTTTTTGTTGAAGATCACATTGGGATTCAGATATAAATATTTTGTCGGAAAGTGGATTCCACATGAAGTGTTTCACAGTTTGTAGTCCTTCCTTATCGTTTTTGTTTTAAATGAATGTTCATTTCATCTTCATCCATATTTCTTGTATCTCAAATGTTCTGGAATGCGAGTGCTTCATGTTTAGATGTGAATTTATCACCTTTTATACTCATATCTATTCATTTTTAGCACTTTAAATATGGCTCAGGTATGATACTCTGCCCATTTTCTGTCTCATTTTTGCTATTCTTCTGATACGAACTATAATGGATTCTTATCTTGGAATAAGCCCATTTGCAGTTAATATCTCATTTCACGTTTTGCCATAGTTTTCACTATCACTGAACTTGACAACTGTGTATTCATTTTATAGCTGGCCCTCTTTATAGAATTATGATTTATAATTGTCTGACACATTCACTTATTCAGTCTCATACTCATCCTCTGCAGTTTTCTTAGTTGTTGTGTTTATTATTAAGGTCTCGGTCCCACTCTTTTAAAAACTTTCACCTGTTGTTAATTGCAAGGAAGCCTAATATTGTCAGCTACAAATAGTTTAGTCAAATTTCCTTGCGTTTTAAGATGTCCTAGGCACTAGTCCTTTTACTGTAACTCAGTGCTGTCTCTAGGAGTTACAACATCTTTTTGGCGTCGTTGCCTGGGAATGAAGTTAAAGATTTAAATCCCTGGGATACGACAAAAACACAGTCACCCTTCAAAATAGTTGAGCAGGAAGGGTTGAGAGTTGTAGATCCCTCACCTTGGTGACTCCACTATCATTCAAAGTTTAAATCCATTTTGCAGTCCTGGCTCAAAATAATCCCCACCTGAGGTTGGATATGTCTCAACTAAGAACTCCTTCATTATCTGACCCTGTGAAGATATTACACAAAATAAATTGGAGATAAAAGAAGACTTCTCATACTGATATACCAAGATTCTCCTTGGAAGACTCTCCATCTTCCTCATAGTTGGCTCAAGTTCAAGGCCCTAAGACCACTGCCAGAATCCTTGAATACTCTCTAGGTCATTCCTCCATTTAAAATATTGAAGTCAAAGATGAGGCTGAGTCTGTAGACACTTCAAGATTCTTTCTGCATCCCACTCCTGAAGCCGAAGAAGTGAAAGAAGTCACATAGGTTACCACTTCACATATTCCATCTGTCTAAGCACCCCGACTAAGGGCCTACAGGAATGAAGTGTGGGATCTCGTGGAAAATTTCTTCCTGGCATTCAACATTCAATTCATGCCAAGGGACCAAAATAGAATGGCCAATTCTCTTGCTGTTGCAGCTAGTAATTTCAGACCCCCTAAGAACCCCCTGTTGAGGTATGAAATAAAGGTTCGTTATCGTCCCTCTATCCCAGATAATATCAAACACTAGTAGGTGTTTGAAGATGAAGAACAAGTGAAAAGATTCATGGAGACTATTGGAGAGTTCTCCAATTTGACCATAGATGTAGAAGAAGAAGAGACTGAACATTCACCTAAGAATAAGTGGCAAGATACTGTGGCTGGCCATAAGGTACTATAGCTCAAAGGGAATGTGATCCCCAGAGGATTGGTGCCTTTGGAAAGGTTGTTTGACAAAAATGATGTCCCAACCAGTCATAATAAGGTGGTCGAATAGGAGAAGGTAGAGGAGTTAAACCTTGGGACAGAGGTAGACCCCAAAATTGTGAAGCTGTCAAAGAAGGTACTCAAAGAGTAAAAAGAGAAATATCTGAAATTATTCCAGTCCTACAAGGATGTGTTCGCCTGGTCTTATAAAGACCTGAAAATTTTTGACATTAGCATCATACAACACAAGATCCCATTAAGAGGAGATGCTAAGCCACACAAACAAAAGTTGAGATAGATTAATCCTATACTGCTCCCATCCATAGAAAAGGAGATAAGGAAACTTTTGAAGGCCAAAATCATTGTACCATTGAGGTATTCCGAATGGGTGGCCAATTTAGTCCCGGTTCGAAAGAAGAATGGAGAGATAAGACTGTGTGTTTATTTTCAAAACTTAAACAGAGCATCCCTTAAAGACAATTATCCGTTGCCAAAAATGGATCACATATTGTAGAAGGTGGTGGGATCCTCACGCATGTCCATGATGGATGGTTTCTCAGGGTACAATCAAGTGGTGGTTCTTCCAGAAGACCAAAAGAAAACGACATTTACCACTCCATGGGGTACATTCATGTATGCCCGGATGCCATTTGGGTTGATAAACGTGGGCACCACATTTCAGAGAGCCATAGACATCACTTTTGTAGGTGAGCAAGACAAATTTGTGGTGGTGTACCTGGACGATATTGCAGTTTTCTCCAAGGATGATACCGAGCACATCGATCACTTGTGCAGAACCTTTGACAAATGCCGCAGGTATGGGCTATCTCTAAACCCACAAAAATGTTTGTTTGCTTTAGAAGAAGGGAAATTGTTGGGTCATATTGTAACTAAAGTTGGGGTCAAAATTGATCCAAAATGGGTAGAAGTAATAAACAACATATCCTTACCCCAAAACAAGAAGGAAGTTCAAGTGTTTCTTGGATGCATAAATTTTTTGAGGAGGTTCATACCAAACTACGCAGAGATAGTTCGGTATATAATGGAAATTTTGAAGAAAGAAAATGACGTGAAGTGGAATATCAAGTCGAGGGAAGCATTTAATAGAATCAAAAGTACTTTCGCAGAAGCCCTTGTATTGGCAGGTCCTAACTACGGTAAGCCCTTCATGATTTTATCATTTGCATCTCCTCACACTGTAGTAATGGTACTATTACAGAAGAATGTGGAAAGGCACGAGAAACCCATTGCATTTTTTAGTCAGGTGCTTCGAGATGCTGAGCTGAAATATAATATTTTGGAGAAACAAGCCTATGCCCTGGTCAAGTCCTTGAAGGCTTTCGAATGTACGTATTGTAGTCAGCTATAACTACTTTCGTACCCACTGCTGTAGTGAAATATATTTTGATCCAAGGTAACAGCGAGGGTAAGAGGGGAAATTGGATAGCAAATATTCAAGAATATGAGTTGGATATTCGCCCCACCAAGCTTATAAAGGGACAAGGACTAGCAAAGATCCTGTCCGAATCTAACTGTCAAGCCTTGGGAATAAACTTAACCATGGGAGTTGAAGAGGTACTTGAAGGTACAAGCGAGCAGCTCGGTGTAGAAACTTCCATTCAGAAGACTCACATGAAATACCTACTCAGTGCATGGTACAAGGAGATTTTAGAGTATCTTCTAACTCTCAGGTGTCCCCCGAGCTATGATAAGACGAAATACCGAACTCTGAGATTAAAATCCCAAAATTTTATTATAGCAAATGGCTGGTTGTACTGGAGAGACCCCTCAGGAATCTTGCTCTTATGTCTCACAGAGCCCGAGGTGGAGGAAGTTACGGCTGAATTCCACAAAGGCATTTGTGGAGGACAATGTAGTTGGAGGGCCAGAGTCCACAAAATTTTGAAGGCAGGTTTCTTCTGGCCTAAATTTTTTGGAGATGTTCATGCTCGGGTCAGGGCTTGTGAAAAATGTCAAAGATTTGTTGAGAAGAAAAATTTTGCACCCTTGCCCATGATCCCAATACATATAGAAGAGCCTTTTCAACAGTGGGGAATTGACTTCATAGGAGAGATTCATTCTGCGTCTAGTGGGAAGCACAAGTGGATCCTGATAGCCACAGACTACTTTACTAAATGGGTAGAAGCGGTACCAGCGAGGAATGCCACAGATGCAGTAGTGATCAAGTTCATGGAGGATAACATCATATCCAGGTTTGGCTTCCCTACTAAGATCGTAACTGACAATGCACAGGCTTTTAAGTCTACCAATTTCATTAACTTCTGCCAACAATACAATATTGTATTGGGACACTCCACTGCATACTATCCACAGGGAAATGGGCTGGTATAATTCTCTAACAAGACATTGGTTAGAACATTAAAAAAAACCATAAACGAAAACTAGAAAAACTGGGATTCTCAACTCAAGTTTGCACTATGGGAAAATAGAATTACCAGCAATCGATCAACTGGCAAGTCTCCGTATGAATTGGTTTATGGACGAGCAACGGTGTTTCTAATATAGCTAGCTCTACCTGTAGCTCGTTTCCTAAAAGACAGTCAGGAGGATACAAATGATCTTATCAGAAGAATGAATCAGTTGGTCGAGTTGGAAGAAACCCGGATTCAGGTAAACCAAAGGTTGACAGAGTATCAAGAAAAAATGAAAGACTTGTTCGACCAATATACTAAAGATAAAGAAATGTAGGTTGGAGATCTGGTACTAAGGTGGGATGTCAGGAGAGCCGAGAAAGGAAAGCATGGGAAGTTCGATCCATTGTGGTTTGGACCATTCAAAATTGCAGAAGCTGGAGGAAATAACACTTTCAGGCTGGAAAAATTGGAAGGTGATAAGCTTGAAGCCCCTGTAAATGGGAAATTTCTAAAACATTATTTCCAGTACTGATTTAGGTTGTGAGGCCTACTGTATATATATATTGTACAATATCTGTTTTCTTTTACTCTTATGTTTGTTGTTTTTTATTAAGACCTAAGGAAGGTAGAGGTGTCACGAAGGTTGTGCCTATAGAAATAAGTTAACAACTGGTCTGTGGAGTTCTCGACACATTCGAGGACGAACGTGTCATCCCCAAATGGAGCCTATGTTGTTATATCAACCCTCATCACTCAAATGGGATTAAAGAATATTATCTTCATAAGAAAATATAAGAAAGACTTAAAGGAGTAAGCGGGTTGGTGTGCATGAAAATGCATATAAAAAAAGGGGACAAGACATAGAGTTTTAACTTTGCGGTAAAAATTTACTCAACACAAAGGAGCATATATGTGTAAGACATCTGGACAGAGCGGGACCCGCCCAAGTGCCGAACAGTCAAAAGAGGAGAACAACGCTAAGAATTTCGGGGGGTATCAAATAAGGCTGGGGAAAGCAGAAGCTCAACCCCCCGGAAGCATTAGGTGACGTGACAGCGGTGGGGCCCCAAGAGACACATTCCGTGGGGTGATGGCCGTGGGCTTAGAGCCGCTCCAAGACCCTGCCGGACTACTTAGTGGGCCCATTCAGGTAACAACTGGCACAAGTAACACAAGGGTAAGGTAAGTCCTAGGACACCCGGTACATGACCAGTACTGGTATTTAACCCAGCGCGTGGTATACACCTAACCAAATTTTGATAATCAACAGCCAAATGCCATGCATCCCAATGTCGATGTCCTTATGAAATCAGCCCTACAAGTGTCATCCTAGCCTCGTTTTCCAGGTAATATAAAGCTGTTTAACCCTGTTCTATGTTCACTGCGGTAAAATACTTTCTTTTACGAGATATTGTATAGCCAAAGCGCGAGCTCCCAGTATGAGGTCTACCAAGTCGCTTTCAACTTCCCTGTGTCGTTTTCTCCCGAGAATTTTCCTTACTGCGTAGGTATTTTGTCCCTCTTCCACTGTCTGGTTTCCTTCTGCTTTTCATTTTTCATAATGGTCATGGGTAGAATCAAGATTAAGAAGTCGGAGCCTGAAACCCCCCAAGTTCGTGAGTCCAGGGCTGCCCCTGGACCTGAGCCATTCACCAACATGCAAGCCCACATTCGAGACCCACAATACGATTTCCTCATCAGTAGCGTCAAACCTGACATATTTAGGAAACATATGGAAAATAGGGATAGGTTTAGAGTTGTTTTTTCGGGACTATACCACCAAATTGCTCTGCCCGTCTACCCAGTTGTGGAATTAATATGTTGGCTTAGAGAAGCTTATGATGAGCGCTGAGATATGTTCCTATCAACTCAAGGGAACAGGATATTTATTATATCTCCTGAGATCATCAGGAAAGCCCTCTGCTATCCCCCCAGTTCAAATTATGTCAGTTTCACTGAAATGTATTTATCCCGTCAGTTTTCCAAGCTACCCTGGAGGCAGCAGAGCGATTTCATCGATGCTATTTCCGACTCCCACCTTATAGCTTTCCCGTCTTCGAACTCGGTGCCTCTGAATACATTCAAGGAAAACCTTCAGTGTTGGCGAGAAAACAAGTCTCACGAGCAAGACCCAGGTTCAGGGATTGGGGCCAACAAAGGAGTCCGCTGTAGTCTAGAACCACGCCGTCACTTTCACCCTACTTCGAAGAGCAGAGAGTCTCACCCAAGGCGTGCCACAACCACATGCAGAAGGGGAACAGACTGGTAGTGGCAGATGGATCCGCAACTCGAAGTTAACATAGAATCATTTGCATACATAACCTCATACATAAAAGATCACCTTAGAACATTATGCAGATACTAAGAAAATAAAATTTTAAGGTACCACAAACATCATGCATGCATGTAATTCATATAAAAAGACAACAACCTTCAAATATATTAATAAACATCAGCTGGATCCACATTTACATCGCTCAACAGGAAGAGATTACAGTTCTGTTACAGACATCCCACAGGACAGAGAGATAGATAATATAGCCATGATAGATCAATAAAAGCCTAGGAACTACAAGGATATCGTGCTCAAGACAGAGCTCTTCTGCAACGTCGGCTCGATCCTCCTCAATCCCTCTGCATTCGTACATGATCTCCTTTTCGGCTGGGTGATGGCCTATTTATTCACCCGCCATCGCAACTGCTAGTTCTTCTTGTGTTCTTCTTCAGCTTCTTTCAGCTTCTTTCTATTGCCTATGAGTTCCGCTATCTATTATCTATCGTATCTTCTCTTCGTCTGCACTTATCCACGTCAACCTCATCAGCTATCTCATGTTCTTCCACAACCTTGGCAGCTCCGCTACCTACCGTCGTTGTGCCTGCCATGTGTCGATCTGCAACCCAAAATCTGTTCCTTATTCAAAATTCAAAACAAGGGCCCCAACAGGGCCTGACCACAGTTTCTTGACTCGTACCGAGTCAATCACAATTCACTGTCTCCACCTCCATCGCTTCGTTGGACCCTGTGCCCTATTCTTGCTGTGCACCTTCGTTTTTCTGCCCAAACAAGGGCCCCAACTCTGGGACCTTGCTCAACGCTGAAGACTTAAGATCGTTGAAGGTTGTCACAGCCTGTTGCCACCCCTGTAATAATGCGTTCGTCTATGTGGCGAACTTAGTGACAACTTCCTCCCCGACGGTTGCCAGTATAGCGCCGAATACAATGCTAATTTGGGTTCTGGCCTTGGCGGCTAACTCCTGAATTGTCCGGGTGCTGATTTGGAGGGGCTGGCGAAGCTCTCGAATCGCTTGCTTGGCCATTGCCGAGCTGGTCTCTATCTACTGGATCTGGATCTCTAGAGCATCCGCCTGGGCATACAGCTGGGCCAACTTCGAGGGGTCCGTGGCATCCTGAATTTCTTTTGAGAGCTGTTGCAGTTGCGCTGAAATGGGCTGAGTCTTCACTGTAAGGGCCGTCGAGCATTCCTATAGACCTTTCAGGAGGTCATAGGCGTCTCAAGCTGCAGTACTAAGAGCTTCCTGCATCTTGGTGACCTGGCCCTGTTTCTCCGTAATCTGTGCTGTGTAGACTGCCGCTGGGTCAGGCAACGCTGGTCATGCTGCTAACGCTGCCTGGAGCTTTGCATTTTCCTGGTGGAGGTCGGTGAATGCCACCCTGAGGTGGATTTCTCACTGTAATACATCTGTTTTTGGCACATCCGCGGGCATCCGAGTGTAGTGAGTCGTTACTGCAGGCCACAGTCTCGCGAACACCCTGGCCACTTCGTTCATTTGGTCCTGGAGCTTCCTGTGTGCTATTGTGAGCTGCTCGCGTTGTTCAGTAAGCACGATTATCTGCTGCTATTGTTGCTCACAACTTTGTTGCAGCTCAGAGTGGAGCCTTTCCACCTGCTGGGCTGCTCTTTGAATCAAGTGGTACAGCTGAGCTGTGCCCCACGTCTCCATGTTGTCGGTGCCTGAAGTACCTTGATCTGGCCGTCACTCCTGCAGTGTTTGCCCACTGGCAACTAATATGGTGGAGTGTTCTTGAGGGGACGATGAAGAAGTTGGATGGGGTGCAGATTCCGCCATATTCAGGTCCGGCCACTCCCCCTGATCTATTTGGACAGTCTGTGGAAATGTAGTAGGCTCAGGTTGTGTCCCAGCCGTGTCTACAATGATTTGCATCATCTGTGTGATTAAATCAGAAAAAGTGATCTGGGGGTCCCCAGCGGGGTTGACCGATGGTATCACTATTGTACTTGAGTCGACCTCGGTCCCGTGGTCCCCATTGATGAGATCCCGGATTACTGGGTCTGATACGGTGGCGGATGAGTTGGATGGTGCGGATGAAGTGTTAGGTGGAAGTGGGTCGGTACGGGGTGGTGAAATGCAGATGTTTATGAAGTCGGAGGGGTCAGTGGGAGGTTGAGGTGGAGTCTCGCCTATTGCCCCTGTCTCGATGAGTGGTTCTTCTTGTATGGGTAACCATGGGCTTAGTGGCCAAAGTGGATCCTCCTCAGTGAGGTCCACCACCAGACTTGACTCTATGGTTCTGGCCCTCTTGGCCTTGGGAGCCTCCAGGGGGTTTGCGGACTTACTCTTTTCCCCCATTGGGGTGGTCATTGGACTTGGTGAAGTAAACAAAACATTAGGAATGGGGGAGGTGATGGAGGTCATGCGGAGAAGCAGGTTGGACTGAGAAAGCTGAAATTCAGAAAAAACAGGGAAAGGAGTGGCACCGCTTGAGATTACTCGGACCACTTCCTTGAAGCTTCGTACCTTTGTGTTTAGTTGGCGAATGAGTGGGAAGAGCTGCATGTTGGAGACCCTTTGTGCCGCCTCTGCTTCCGATTCGCCAGGTAGCTGTTGTGGTAGAATTTTGTTGAAATTGTATGTGGGTACCCCGCTTCGGACTTCCATCGCGACCCCCGGCCATGAACAAACTTCGTTGTGGAAGGCTGCGTCGTCGAGTTGGAATTTCAGCGGTCGCATCTGAAATGTCTCTTCCGGCACGCAAGTGGGTCAGAGGAAGGTGTGCTTGTGGCTGACCCAAAACCAGACTTGCTCGCTGTATCCGTCCAGCAGATTCATGGGAAGCCTCTGCTGGCTTGTCACCACATCAGTCATTAAACCATACCAACTCCGGAAGGCCTCTGCATTGACCTCTTTGGTGCTAGGATCCCCCGACACCTTCCATGGGACAAATTTCATTGCCAGAGGCTGACCCTCCACTATTTCTACCGGCAGCCTGACGAGGGGAGCATGCCGCTTCCACATGGCCAATGTGACTATCAAATATCCATAGATGAAGCTCGCGGCCCTCTTGTAATTATCCTCGCATGCATCGAACAGCTCCTTCAGCAGGAAGGAGCACCAGTTCAGCTTGGCCCCCTGGACGCATTGCTCCACAATGGAAATGGTATCCAGGGTACATTCCCCCTTGGTGCAGTGCCTCATTGTCTTACTGGCAATGAGGTAACACGTGAACCTGACTTCGGGCTTGTTGATGAGTTCCATTTTCGCTCCCTTTCCTCCCCGTCGGGTGCCGTATTTTACATAATAATCCACGTCCCCCAACTTCTTTGCTCTTTTGGAGGTGGTTTGGTATGCAGAGGATACATCCGGGCCTTCCTGTGAGAGCCCTGTGAGCCGGTGAATATCCTCGGCATGGATTGGAATTTATTTGCCCAATCACAAGGACCCGTTTTGAATTCGACAGAGCAAGAACTTGGTACATTGCATGGCTGCTCCTGTCATCCTGAATACTGGAAAATTCCTCAAATACAGAATGGAGGACTGTTGGATGCCTCGAAACTCAGGCAAAATCCTTGTTGCTGCTCGCTTTGATTATGTGGTATAGCTCTCCATATACACTTGGCGTTTAAGCGCTCGGAACTCGAAAGAGTCTGTGAGGTCTGCATCGATGAAGGTAGCACTGTCATATTTTTAGACGAGGGACTCCATTTTATGAATCTGACTGTCGAGCTGTTGTTCCACTACTATTGGATTAGCTCTTGTCATCTTTGCGCGGCGTTGATATACTTTCATAATAGTTCTCGGCCCCTTCTCATGGCTCTTTGCTTCGGGACACCTCTGCTTCTTTGGTTCTGCTCCAATTTCCTTTGCGTCTTCAAAAATTTCTAACTCTAACTCGGATCTCTCCGCCATTCTCACGCTTTTATTCATGCAGGCTATGTAATTAACCGGCACGAGTGAGGTTGATGAGACCCCATAACGAATTAATTCTTGCTAGCATCCTCCACGGAGATAATCGTGTGATCAGTCGCCTGCTGAGGTGTGTCCTAACATCTGCTGACAGTGGTATGGGGAAATGGGTGGACGCGAAAGCTGAGGTTACTTCGAATTATGGAAAAATGATTACTGCAAGGTTACTTATAATTATGGAAATTTATGTTGCAAATATAGGTGATCCTACGGACTGACACAAGTACTAAATGAAATGATAGGGACTGACACTTGACACATTTGCTTATCCTACGGGGATGACACGCTGGAAACGCCCCTCCCCAACCACAATCAGTTGAGGTGAGGTCCCCGCAACCAAGTGGTTATTGACGACTTATGCATGGACAACGAACACTACCTACGCTCATCCCGGTTGTGGGAGATTTATTCAACTACTCTACTCTACGGACTTCTCTCGGGTGCGAGAGTTATTAACAGAAAGTGAAAGAAACTTAGTCATGGTAGGGCTTCAGGTGTGCGCCATTTACCCACCCAGGTAAAACAGTACCGTCCAGTTGAGCCAACCGAACGACTCCGAAATCCTTAATCTCGACGACGAAGTAGGGTCCCAACCAGTGCATCTGCAGTTTTCTCGGAAACTTCTGAAACTTGCTATCGTATAGGAGAACCTTACCGCAAACCTGGAACGTTTTGCTCTTGATGTGGTGATCATGCCATGCCTTCTTCCTATCCTTCTGAACCTTTTGATGAAACTCGGCAAGGAACCTAGCCTCATTAAGTTCTTGTAATTCGTGTAGGCCTCCTCCGAGAACTTTAGGGAGGTGGCGATCAGAAGATTTGATATGGTGACCTCGGCGGGAATTAAAGCTTCACGGCCATACACCAGCTGGAAAAGTGTTTGATTAGTCAAACACTTCACCATTGTTCTGTAGGCCCACAGTGCAGCTGGCAACCATTCGTCCCAATCATCCCGCTTAGCAATGCAGATCTTCGTCAAACCCTTTTCGAGGATTTTGTTGAACGCTTCAACAGTGCCATTGGCCTGCGGGTGGTACGGGTTGCTTTTGTGATGTTGGATCATGAAGGTGTCCAACAGCGATTTGATCGTTTCATTAATGAAGTGTGTACCTTGATCACTGGTTAAGCTCCGTGGGCAGCGAAACCTGCTGATGATGTATTCAAAGATGAACCTGCCTACCGTATCTGCCGTACAGTCCCATACCGCCACTGCCTCGGCCCATCTGGTGAGGTATTCTGTGGCGCTGATGATGTACTGGGCCTTGAAATGCCTGGCTACCGGGGCTATGGGGCCGATGAAGTCAACAACCCACTTCTCAAATGGGCGCAACACGTTCACTGGGTGTAGTGGTAGCTCGTCTCTATGAGAGGGCCTCCCTATTCTCTGACAAACATCACATTTCTTGACAAATGATTTACTATTTGCATGGACCGTCGGCCACCATAGTCTAGCTTGTAGCACTTTCCTGGCAGTGGGTTTCTCCCCCATGTGTCCTTCCGCAATGCCGTTATGGCACTCCCACAGCACAGCTTTGCGTTCATGGTCGAGGACACACTTTCGCAGAATCTCATCAAGGCCAAATTTATACAACTACCCTGCAATCAATTGATAGTCAGCGGTGTAGACGACCAGGTGCCGTTTCTGGATCAGAATATAGTGCTGAGGACACTGCCCTGTGGTTAGGTAAGTCGCGATGTCGGCCAAATAATCTGGTATGGCTTCTACCTAGAAACGATTAGCATCAGGCAGCTGGTCATCGAGAGAGCCCTCGTTCTCACCCGTCTCTAACCTGGATAAGTGATCAAGCCCGACATTCAACCTCCTAGGCTTGACAATCACTTCGAAGGTGAATTCTTGAAAGAGTAGGAGCCATCGGCATATCCGTCCTTCCAAAACGGGCTTATTGACTAGGTACTTCAATGCGGAGTGATCAGTAAAGAACTTAAACTTACCTCCTAGGAGATAGTGGCGGAACTTCTGGAGTGAGTACACCATTGCGAGGGCCTCCCTCTCCATGGTGGTGTAATTCCGCTCCGCATTGGATAGTTTGCAGCTGGAAAAGTAGACTGGGTGGTCAACTGTCGTCTCCCCTGGTTGCGCCAAGACAGCCCCAAGTGCAATACTAGAAGCATCGATATGCACATGGAACTGCTTATCCAAATCTGGGTGGACCAGAATGGGCACCGTTGCCAGCTTCTCCTTTAGAGTTTCAAGGGCCAACTTGTAGTCATCCATCCACTGGAACACCTTTGACTTCCGTAGTAACTTTTCCAAAGGAGCAGTGATCTTCGCATAGTTCCTGATGAACCATTTGTAATAACTCGTGTGCCCTAGTAGTGACCTCAACTTCTTCACCATCTCTGGGGCATCCATGTGGACAATCACTGCTACCTTGGCGGGGTCGACGCAGACCCCTTGCTTGCACACCACATGTCCTAGGACCGTTCCGAAGGGAACCGCAAAGATGCATTTCTTCAGGTTCAAGGAAATTTGCAGTTGTCGACACCGATCAAACATTATGCGTAGAGTGGCGTGGTCTTTCAGCAAACTTTAGACGGTCCAATCGTCCATGTAAAATTCTAGGAACTTATGAATGTATTCTCGGAAAGCAGCTATGACAATCCTGGAAAACACAGCAGGGGCGTTCTTCAACCCGAACGACATCACGTGATATGCAAAAGACCCCCACTCGGTGGTGAACGTCGTTTTCGTCTTTTCCTCTTCCGCAATGTGCACCTAACGATATCTTGAGAACCCATCAGTGAAGGAGTAGGCCTCATTTCCCGCAACATTGTCCAACACTTCGTCGCTGAATGGGGTGGGAAATGGGTCATGGATGCAGGCGTTGTTCAAACTTCGGTAATCCACACAGACACCTTGTTGCCAGTCCTCCCAAGCTAGTTCCGACCCCAGCTCTGAGCTCTGGACACTGCGCCAGCTTACGGAGCTGGTTGCTATCGGGTTAATACAATCCTCCCACTTCCCTGCTGTCATCTGATAGAGGTTGCCCAATATCTGAGCATCCTCCCTATTATCCACAGTTTCGGTATATCTTGGACCTTGATACAGGTCGAGAGGCTGAGTGACTCGGACCTCTCCGTCTTCAAAAATCATCAGCTCCTTTTTGAGGTCGATGATGGCATAGTTTTCAAAAGCCCAGTCGATTCCTAGCAATGCCGGGTAGGGATCTTTGTCTCCCATAATATCTATGACCTCAAAATCCGTGTAAGTCTTTACCCCTGCGATGTCGACCTCGACATCTTCGAGTCTGCTGATCGGAACAATGCAGTACTGGTTCGACATCCTAAGCTGGATTGGTGAGTAAGTCAGTCGTGGCTACCCAAGAGCCTCCCACGTCTTCCGAGGCAGGATATTGACACCGAATTCCAACTCGAGCATGGTGTCTCTGATCTGAAATCCTGCAACCTATGTGTTTAGCCGGAACTCTTTTCCCGTTCTTCGTTTGTTCTGGTTGACCCGGTGTACATACTGGGGTGCTGTGTTCGAGGATTCCATCGGTCCTGTGTTCCCCTGCAATACGTCCTCCAGGGTATGCTTGAGCTGTTCCTGCATCGAAGCATTGTCAACAATTTTGAGGAATAGGTGGAGCCATTCCTCAATCAGAGCCCCCGTAGCGCTCTATTCTCTGGTATCGGTCTTCATGGGTACCTCAATACCTTTGTCTCCCCCCCAGCTAGGCAAAAGTCTCTACCGCCTCCTAGAAATATTTCTTCTGTGTTTCCAACCTGATTAGTTGTTTCGGGGATGCGGGCCTGATCACCCGTATTGGCTCCTTTTCACGAGAATCCTC
This sequence comes from Pinus albicaulis, assembly GCA_034641835.2. Lineage (NCBI taxonomy): Eukaryota > Viridiplantae > Streptophyta > Pinopsida > Pinales > Pinaceae > Pinus > Pinus albicaulis. The sequence goes on from JAXQQM020092982.1 coordinate 28,912, forward strand.
CCCCGTTTTCTTTCCTCCTCGCGTTACTATGGCTATGTTCTGCATGGCCAGAGTCACTGTCCCTCGAGGTTCTGCATTTACCAGATTCGTGCCCCTCTGCCTTTCTCGTTCCTCCCACTTCTTGATAAGTTCAGGGCAGTCCTCTGTCACGTGGGTGTTCACGCGGCACTGGGAACACCACTGTCTTCTGGGTAGGGGGAATTCATGGGCCACGTGACCCTCCTGATCACATTTGTAGCATTTCAGCGGACCCCGTCCCCCTGTGCGCCCCCCGCGCATAACGCCTCCTCTGCCTCTGGGAGCCTCATTCACCCTATAGGAGGGCCGGTCCAATCGGTCTGCCAGTGCGTCTAGAGCTCTGCACTGTTCGGTGTTGTGGGTCATGGAAGCATAGAACTTCGGAACATTGGAGTACTTCTGCAAAATCGGACACGTCGCAATACTCCGTTGCGGCTTGGGTTGGTTGCTGTGGGAACCCTGCATACAGTTGTTGTGGCGGATAGACCCCTTGCGGGTTTATCAGCGTGCCACCCCGATAGGTGGAGTCCCCTGCACTGTTGCTACTGAGGGCCCCACTCCTGGGCTACACAATCGAGGACACTCAGTTGCCACGTGCCCTTCTACCAAGCAGTGTGTGCACCAGACATTTGGCCTGGCTGGTCTTATAGGCTGCATCTCCTTAAGTTTTTTGGTCATATTGGAAATCTGATGTTGCAGTCCCAGTAGGGATGGGTCTTGCAGGACCGGCCCTCCCCTATATTCCTGAGGGTAGCCTGCCATTGCCTCTATCTTCATGGCCTGTTCTAAAGCATCCTGCAAGTTGTCGATCTTTTGCTGGGTGAGGGGGGTTCGTGTCAAGGGAAGCAGAGCCTTGATGAACCAGTCCCTCTGATGGTTTGGGTTTATCAGGTAGCTGAGTTTCCCGATCATATATTTGAACCTGCGCATTATCTCCCATGAAGTCTCTCCTTCTCTTTTCTTGATCTCCCATAGTTCGGACAAACCTTGCTGGTCTGTTTGAGGGAGCTTAAATTCTCAGACAAAATCTCGCTTAACGTCCACAATTGCTGGATTAGGGTGGGCCTCTGACCACTTGATGAACTAGCGCAATTCCTTTTCTCTTAGCATGGTTTGGAATTCTATTAGCTTTCCTGCATCTGGCGTCTGCCGAGCCCTCCATATGGCTTCATAGAGGTACCAGTGTTGTTCCACATTGTCGTTACCCCGCCCAGAAAATATTCTGGTTACCGGGTGAATGACCCCGCCATACTCACTTGCAGAGGGGTGACTAGAATGAACCCTCCGGGTCCTGGTTGCATAATTATACCACTAGTAATTGCTATACTACCAGTAATGCTGTTATTAGCATGCGTCGCTGTTGACAATGGACTGCTATGCAATCGACTCAACTCTTGTAACTTAAAAAAAATATCACTTAGAGGTTTATAGAGTACCAGGGGAAGGTAGGGATCCTTGCCATTCAAATTTTTGGAAGTAGGAATACCCAGAGATATGAATTCCATCCATTCTTGGAATAACTGCTCCATCGCGATGTACCACTCGCCATCGAAACCTTCTTCGGGCCGCACATCTGCATCTCCTTCATCAGACATCATCTCCCTCTTCCTCCTGGCTGGGCTCCCATGCACCCGCCACACTCCCACAATGGTCCCTTCCATCTCTTGGGGACCCACCTGGCCTTCCATATCCACTATCCTCTGAGGCGCCTCCTCTTTATCCTTCCTTCTACTCCCTCGTCGATTTAACTCCCGCATCACCTGTTCTTGCCACCTGTTGGCGATCTGCGCCCTCCGATGTGCACGTCGCTCCCTCAACCTCCTTGCAGTCTCAACATCCATTATCCCACTCCCCCGCTTCACATTTCACGTAGCATTTGTCCCTCAAGCCCTTCCCCCAGCACTGGAGGTTTACGCTTCCATGCTCGATTTCAGGAATTCCATCAGCCCTTCGTCCACCATCAAGGCCTTAATCCACAATGGAATTTCCTTAAGCAGCTTCCCTCTTAGCCCAGATTAGAAGATAGCCTCAGCTCTGGAGAAGGACTGGTAGCACTTGGTGGCAAACTCCACAATATACCCGTCCAAGGTAGACTCTACCCAAAAATCTATAGTGCGGGTCAACTCAGTATCCAGCCGATGCAGGGTCACCAGATCTCCGTGCACCCACTTGCAGTTGATCTTCCATGATTTATCCTTAGTCACCTTGGTCTGCCACCTCCACAACCAATTATAAAGGTCGCTAGGGAATTTTCCCTAGAGGATCTCGTGGGTATCGCTGGCGGAATCTGAGAAAAGGACTAGATCCTTGAGCACCTTCTCCTTTTGATTCGTTAGCTCTGCTTGCTGAGCTATAAACTGGTCTTGGTGGTTATTCCCACCATCTTCGTATTTCTCCTTCGAAGATCCTTGATACCATGATCTAGTTCCCCTAATGAAGTTTAGGGTCCCGGCAACAGAGCCATTTGTTGGCGAGAAAACAGGTCTCACGGGCAAGACCCAGGTTCAGGGATTGGGGCCAACAAAGGAGTCCGCTGTAGTCTAGAACCACGCCGGCATTTTCACCCTACTCCGGAGAGTAGAGAGTCTCACCCGAGGCGTGCCGCGACCACATGTAAAAGGGGAACAGACTGGTAGTGGCGGATGGATCCGCAACTCGAAGTTAACATAGAATCATTTTCATACATAACCTCATACATAAAAAATCGCCTCAAAACATTATGCAGATACTAAGCAAATAAAATTTTAAGGTACCACAGACATCATGCATGCATGTAATTCATATAAAAAGACAACAACCTTCAAATATATTAATAACCTTCAGCTGGATCCACAGTTACATCGCTCAACAGGAAGAGCTTACATTTCTGTTACAGACGTCCCACAGGACAGAGAGATAGATAATACAACCATGATAGATCAATAGAAGCCTAGGAACTACAAGGATATCGTGCTCAGAACAGAGCTCTTCTGTAGAGTCAGCTCGATCCTCCTCAATCCCTCTGCATCCGTGCATGATCTCCTTTTCGGCTGGGTGACGACCTATTTATTCACCCGCCATTGCAACTGCTAGTTCTTCTTGTGTTCTTCTTCAGCTGCTTTCGACTTCTTTCTGTTGCCTATGATTTCTGCTATCTATTATCTGCCATATCTTCTCTTCTTCTGCACTTATCTGCGTCAGCCTCATTAGCTATCTCTTGTTCTTCCGCAACCTTGGCAGCTCCGCTACCTACCGTTGTTGTGCCTGCCATGTGTCGATCTGCAACCCAAAATATGTTCCTTATTCAAAATTCAAAACAAGGGCCCCAACATTCAGCTCACACTTGCTCTCATTGCGGGGTTACTAGGTATATAGGGTGTCGAGCGAGTATCGAAGGAATGTGTATCCATTTTATGGTTGATGTCACAACCAGGTGTTATATTGGATATCCCTGGTTTCTTGGCCTCCGCCATCCAAACCCAGTTTCAAGACGTCCCGACCACAGGCCATTTTCGTTTCTGCTCCATGGTGTTCTACCTCTTCCTCTTCCAACAGGCTGATAAGTTCGAGGGTTTGGGTCTGGAAAAGGTTTTTAGAATAAATTCTCAACCAATAACTGTCTTTGAGTGGAACCCCGTAGTGCATCAGTTGGATAATGGGGTGGGTTATTCAAACTTCTTGAACGAATTCATGACAATAGCCTATACTATTATTCATGACAACCCTCCACCTAGTATTTTTCCTGAGCAGAGGAACTGGCTACAGTTCAGTGAGGAAGAAAGCACAAGGAGATTGGTACCTATTTGACGACTACACTAAGATCAGGGTCTACGATGCAGAGGTTCCTCCTTACAAACTGCCAGTTTTTCCCGCCATGCGGATTTTTGCCTTGGAGTACCTCCGGCAAACCTTGAAGGCTGACTAGCTCCACTGCATCCCTGGGAAAAAGGGGTTCATTATTAAACTTCCTACCACCATCGGCCCCTTTATTGTTAACTCAAGGCATGCCCTCCCCATAGTGGAAACCCTGCTCAAGGGTATGGATTTAAGGCAAGGGAAAGCTTGGCCTTATGACCCAAAAGACATCATCTCTAACAAGAGGAGGAAGATTAAGTCAACTGCATATGCTCACAAAACTAGGCCCTTCATCGAGTGGAGAGCTAATATTGATACTTGGCCTTTGCTTTCACAGATGGATACTGAGTCATCAGCGACGGGGGAAAAAGGGGACACTGCTTCAACATGAGAAGCAAGAAAGAAACAGGTCGAAGAAGCCAGGTTCACAGGAGAACAGGTAGAGGTGGACACAAGAGAAGGTTCTTAGCCCCCTAAAAGGCAGAGAACAAATGATGAGGAAGATTTTGATGAAGAGCCGCCACTCGAAAAAGTGGCACTGCATGGAGAGTGAGACAAAGGAAAAGCAGGTTTTACGGTGAGATATGATGGTCCATCTTCATCTGATTTCTCAGAGGTGTCACAAGCCGTCTCTATTAATAGGGCCGAGGTGGGAGATAAAATAAAGGGCAAAAACAGATCTATCAGAGAGAATATTTGGTCTGAATTATCTGGATATGTAGACAAATATCATACTTGGCTTACTCTAGAGCTCGATATGGATAAGGAGCAGTTGCTGATGGCCATAACAGAAGCAGTTCTAGATCCAGAGGCTAGGACCACCAGTTGCAGAGCTCTGGAGGTTGCAGTGAACATGTCACAAGTCCCCCCAATCGACAAATGCAATTTGTTTCAATGTTTCGGCGACATGCTGAAAGACGAGGTCGTGAAGCTCTCTCTCACCCTAAGGAAGTTGCAAACTAAGTATAACCAAGTGGTTGAGAACCTCAGGATAAAGAAGACTAATGCCCAGGAACTTTCAAACGATTTGTGGAGTCTCCAAGCAGCTGTGAATGGCGAAGGGAGTGGTAAAGTTGATCCTCAGGGTCATGTTATTTCAAAATTGCAAAAACAGGCTGCAGCTTTGAAACATTAATGAATATGCCCGGTTTTCAGCATATGCAAACTGCTTATAGAGAAAGATAAATCCGACCTCGCTGACTCCCTGGGTAAATAAAAAGAGGAGAGATCTAATATTGAGAATGAGATGGCTGCCCTCAAGTAAGAGAGAGATGAATCACAAACAAGATGGGATACACATGTATGCGCTACTCCCGTTTCGGACGTTTCTGTTACCACTCTTGCGCAGTTAACCAAAACGCTGGCCAACCTTCAAGTGGCAGAGAGACATGTTCATAATTCCCAACAGAAGATTCAGGAGCTCAAGGCTTGAATTAAGGATAACGGAAAAATGGTAGCACCCTTACAGAAAGAAGTGGAAGAGGCGAAACAAGAGAAGCTTCAACAATAAAAGAGTATCAAGGACCTGATGAACCGAATGAAGGGAAATGTAACCCTCTTAGAAGCCAGACGCTTGATCTGGATGGACATTATCACAAAGGTAAGAAAGTGTTGGGCCTTTCTTACATTAATTGAAGAAAAGAGGGCAGCAGTTCGTCGGTTCAGAAGAATGCTACACGAAGGACACACAGAGGCTACAACCAGAGTGGAAATGGCCAAAAGGTATATTACCTTCTTGAATAATTTGAGCTCAGAAGAATTGGTCAACCGGGGAATTAAAGACAGGTTCAAGGAGGTAGCAGAATGTAGAAGGGTAATGGAAAAGGAAGACGTGCACAATCATGCACTGGGTAGTTTGGAACGGATGGTGACGATTTTGGGACAGTTTGAAAAGGAGTGGATCGAACTGACTAAGGCAGGCCTCCCATCATGTTGGGATCCCAGAATAGCTGTGTTTCAGCCGTTACAAGTATATGAGCTCAAGATGACAGAAGTGATGAATCAGATAGATGTATCGTTTGAAAAGACCACTCAGCTTAAGGCCGAAATAATAATTGCCTCACTCGATAAGGAGTTCTCCCTTCTCTATCAAGTTAAGCAGCGGTTGCCTACTCAAATGAACTATGCCGAATTGACAGAATTACATGCCCTGGTTGATGCTTTCGTTGCAATACCTGGTCCTGTAGCTGACATCTGGCAGAGGTGTAGCGATCATACAAGCGCTCCAGTCACCGCGTCTACATCCCTATCGACTCCGTCTTCCAAAAAGAAAGCCAACTCTTCCATGACTACAGTACTGCCTTCTCCAGCAGCAACCACGACTCCGTCTCACCGGAAGTAATGATAACTCATGACTGGGCCTACGTGGCCTCTTACCTTATTTTTATTTTCACTTTTTAATTTCAAGTGAAATTCATATTTCACTCCATTTTACTTTCAGTTTGTAAGTTGTGTGTATTTATGTTAGAAATGGCTTCAAGCCCACTTTGTAAGATGATGGGAGGCGTTCTACTCCATCATCATTTTTGATTTTTTATTAAGACTTGGAACAACATACAGGCATGTAGGAAATATATTTTCCCAAAATATCTTTCCACGCATAGAAATCAGAAGTTATAAAAGCAGAGAGAAAAGACTTATACAGGGTTCCATATTTTGAGAAAAACTAATCAGCTAAAGCAGTTCTGTATGAGTATTTTGTATGAACTTAATAGTTTTTGTTTAAGATCACATTGGGATTTAGATATAAAGATTTTGTTGCAAAGGGGATTCCACATGAAGTGTTTCACAGTTTGTAATCCTTCCTTATCGTTATTGTTTTAAATGAATGTTCATTTCGTCTTTATCCATATTTCTTGTATCTCAAATGTTCTGGAATGAGAGTGCTTCATGTTTAGATGTGAATTTATCACAGTTGATACTCATATCTGTTCATTTTTAGTGCTTTAAATATGGCTCAGGCATGATACTCTGCCCATTTTATGTCTCATTTTCGCTATTATTCTGACACGAACTATAATGGATTCTTATCTTGGAATAAGCCCATTTGCAGTTAATATCTCATTTCACATTCTGCCATAGTTTTCACTATCATTGAACTTGATAACTGTGTATTCATTTTATAGCTGTCCCTCTTTACAGCATTATGATTTATAGTTTTTTGACGCATTCACTTATTCAGTCTCATACTCGTCCTCTGCAGTTTTCTTAGTTGCTTTGTTTATTATTAAGGTCTCGGTCCCACTCTTTTAAAAACTTTCACTAGTTGTTAATTGCAAGGAAGCCCAATATTGTCAGCTACAAATAGTTTAGTCAAATTTCCTTGCGTTTTAAGATGTCCTAGGCACTGGTACTTTTACAACTCAGGGCTGTCTCTAGGAGTTACAACAGAGGGTATGCATTGATTATCGAGAATTGAATAAAGCTACTCTTAAAGATCATTTTCCTTTACCTTTTATAGATCAAGTGTTAGATACATTAGCAGGCAAAAAGTATTTCTCATTCTTGGATTGTTCAGTGGTTATAATCAAATTCAAGTTGCACCTGAAGATCAGGATAAAACCACATTCACCTGTCCTTGGGTAAATTATGCCTACCGAGTACTACCTTTTGGATTATGCAATTCACCTACAACATTCCAAAGGGAAATACTAGGAATTTTTTCTGATCTAATAAATGATTGTGTAGAAGTATACATGGATGACTTTACACACTATGGTAATTCATTTGAAGAAGCTTTAGAAAACTTGGAAAAAGTTTTAAAAAGGTGTAAAGAAGCAAACCTTTCACTAAGTCATGAATTTTTTTTCATGATGCTTACTAAAGGGATTTTTTTAGGGCATCGCATTTTAGGAGATGGAATTAGAGTTGATGAATCAAAGGTTGAAGTCATCTCCAAACTATTAGTTCCAAGTTGCTAGAAAGATGTTAGAAGTTTTCTAGGATTCACAGGGTATTATAGAAGATTCATAGAAAAATTCACCAAGATATCATCCCCTCTCTTCAAATTACTCACCAAGGATTGTGAATTCAAATGGAATTTTGATTGCCATTTAGAATTTGAAACCCTAAAAGAAAAAATTTCTGAAGCACCCATTTTAAGAGGGCCTAACTAGAAACTACCTTTTCATATATCAATATATGCTTCAGACACAACTCTAGGATTTGTGTTAGGACAAAAAGACCTGATCCCTTATGCCATCTACTATACAAGTAAAAATTTGACTCCCCTAGAGTTGAATTATACTGTAACTGAAAAATAATTCTTAGTTGTTGTTCATGCTATCAATAAATTCAGACATTACATAATAGGCTATGAAAACTTTGTTCGCACATATCACTCTGCAATTAGGTATTTAATGAACAAATCTGTTACTAATAGTAGAGTTACAAGATGGTTATTGCTCCTACAAGAATTTAACACTACTATTCTAGACAGGCCTGGAAAACAAAATATAGTTGCTGATTTCTTGTCTAGAATCCAAAATATCAAAGACAATACTCTAGTTGAGGATAAATTTCTTGATGAATACCTCTTTGCAATAACTAATCAAACTCCTTGGTTTGCAGATATTTCTAATTACTTAGTAACAGGAAAATTACCTTCAAATATGCATGCTAGAGAGAAAAGAAGAATCATTAAAGAGAGTGAAAAATATTCATGGATTACTAATTAATTGTATAAGACAGGTCCAGATCTTATTATCAGAAGATGTGTTCGAGAAGATGAAATGCTTGAAATTCTCAAGGCATGTGGCTCTAATTGATGATATCAATTAGAATTTAATTTAATGTCAATCCGGGAAGGTAAACTTAGAAGTGCTTATCTAAAATATATAGATCTAGAAATATTCCTAATTTGTCCAAGATCTTAAAGTCCCCTTACAAGAACATATTCATTAAGATCTCTTTCAATAACTAATCAAACCTAGATCTAACAATTGTTTGAGATCTATGGTTCTCTTACAAGAACATTTTCTACAAGATCTCTTCCATCATTAGAACATCTAATAAGAACTTAAAAGCTGAAATGAAATAAACCTAGATCTAATAATTGTATGAGGTCTTACAGTTCTCTTACAAGAACACTTTCAAATAAGACTCTTCCAATATTAGAACATTTAACAAAACTTAAAACTGAAATGAAACAAACCTAAATCTAATAATTGTATGAGATCTTATGGTTCTCTTACAAAAACACTTTCAAATAAGATCCTTCCAATATTAGAACATTTAACAAAACTTAAAAGCTGAAATCAAACAAAAACATAAAATAAATCATACCTAAAATAAACAAATAAGCATGCAAGTGAGGCCATGGGGGCCCTCCATAACTCCACAAGCACACCACTTTAATGGAGACTCAGATGTAGAGGCAAAATCAAAGTATGAATCCTTTTATTTCAAATTCTCCATTACAAACCAACTCTAAGGTTACAACTCTAAGCTTCTAAGATTGCATACTCCAAAATTCTAAGACTACAAAACTTCAAGATTCTAATATTACAAAAACTTCAACGTTACAAATGGAGGAGATTGTACTCCTATTTATACAATGGGATGAGTAACAAACTCATAATGATCATCCACTAATCTCTCATTTAGTTCCATACATCTCTCAACCATCTAGACACATAACCCCTTTTGTCCTTGATCTTCTCCATGAGATCATAATCTTCTCCATGAGGTTTATCTTCTCAAATTCGAATTTGATCATCCAAGGCCACATAAAGGTGTCTTGGAAGCTTCCTTGGCACCTACACATGTCACAAAAAAAACCCACTTTCCATATATAATGTAAAATATATTATTTTCTAATATTTAATCAAGAATTTCTCTTAAAAAATGCTTAAAAATAAATAATATTTGGAAAATATAAATTAGACCCATTAATGGTGAATAATAGGGAAAATGAAGTGACATGGTGGTGAATAATGGGTGATAAAATGGAAGCATAGGTGAAAAATGTATGGTAATGAGTGACATTTTTAAACCCAAACAAGATGTCATGATGAAACCCAGGTGAAATTTTTTAACAAGAGGAGTGCTATAAAATCCTTCATTTAGGATATTATTGGCCATCCATCTTCAAATATGCCAAAGAATATGTCAAAAGGTGTGATAGTTGTCAAAGGGTAGGGAAACCTGCTCCTTCAAATGAAATGTCGTTACAACCTTAGGTACTTATTGAACCTTTTAAAATATTGCCTTGGATTTTTTTGGACCTATCAATCCTCCATATAAAAAAAAGAAGTATATCCTGGTATGCATTGATTATGTCTCTAAATGGGTAGAGGCTAAAGCATTATCTTTTGCTAATGAAACATCTGTAATTAATTTTCTTTTTGAGGATATATTTACTCGTTTTGGTGTTCCAAGAGAACTTGTAACAGATCAAGGCACTCAATTTACGTCAAAGATGGTGCAAAAGATGGTATAAAATTACAAAATCAAGCACAGGAAGTCTACCCCTTACCATCCACAAACAAATGGTCAGGTTGAATCTACCAACAAGGTGATTGAAGGAATTCTCACTAAGACTATTCATCTGCATAGAAGATATTGGGCAGAAAGGATTCCTGAAGCCTTATGGGCCTATAGAACTACATGGAGAAACACAACAGGACATACTCCTTATGAACTTATTTATGGGAAGCAAGTCATGTTTCCTATAGAATTTCAGATCAAAACCTTCAAGATGGCAGTCCAACTGGGACTTGATTTGACAGAAGCACAAAACCATAGACTGGAGAAAATTAATGAGCTAGATGAAATCAGACAAGATGTAGTCCAAAGAACCAGTATATTCCATCATCAAAGGAATAAATGGCATGAAAATTATATCAAAGAGAAAATTTTTCAAGAAGGGGACTGGGCACTCTTGTTTGACTCAAAATTTAAGGATTTTCAAGGGAAATTTCAGACTCATTGGCTTGGACCATATGAGATTAAGAAAGTCTTTCAAAATGGAGCAGTAAAGATCAGAATAATAGATGAAGAAAAGGTATCTCTTCTTGTAAATGGTCATAGGCTGAAAGTATATCATAAACCACTTTCAAAAGAAGAGTTTATCAGAAAATTTCAGGGTAACATTGATATGGATTTAGTGAAGAAGAATTGTTCTTCTTCACAAACTTAGCTTTTATTTTTCTATATACATAAAAAAATGATGATACAAAATAATAATAATAATAATAATAATAATAATAATAATAATAAATTATAAGTATGAAAACCAATCAATGATTGGCACACTTATGCAAAAAGTATAGGATGGAAATCAGAATTCTCTGACATCATATACTTTCATTTTTTATTTTTTTTTGTAACTAAGTATTCATATTTGCAAAAACACAAATTTCAAATTCATTTCATTTCACTCCATATTCATATTTCATCTCATTCCACTTCCATTCTATTTCACTTTCATTCCATTATAACATTTTTCACTCCATATTCATGTTCAATCTCACTCCACATCCACATTCCATATCCATAATTCATATTCTTTTGACAGGTACATTCTGCAGCTAGGCACATTCTGTAGCTGATTCTATTTTGTAGCCAATCTAATTCTGCTGACTACTTTGAAAAATAAGGAAAAGATGATTGCAAGAAGGGACTATAGGACTATGTTCTAAAGACCACAATGCCACAAAAAGGAGGACCTAAGGAAGAATATGAAGCACAACATACAAGAAGGTTAAATTCTGAGGTAAATTGTGAAAATTTATTTTAATAGCGAAAAGTCAAAACATGAAAAATGTACAATGTGTATAATCATATGTTTCCTAAACAACCTATCATTCTAATTGATTAATCCTTGTCATGAAATATATTGACCATATCCCTTATCTAACATTCCATAACGATCCATCATTAAACCCTTGATTAATGACTAACGGTCATAATCATAAACGTGACCTATTAGGCCATGTCTCTCTAAGATTGTATCATTCACCTATTTCCCCACAAGTTCACCATAAACTCTTCATCAGATCCATAGCCATTTCATTATTTTCCACAAGCTTGATTACCTCCATCGTTCATTCACCTTCATCGCACTTTGCATCCAATCCATTTTTAAACACAAAAGGGTAATTCTTAAGGAGAAGATACTCTGCACAGGAGAAGAATGGGTTTAATTGTCAGAACAGATCTGGTAGGAGTAAAATATATGGAGGGATATCCACAAGTCAGGGAGCTACTACAACAAGCAGGATGGTTGAATTTTATAGAAAAGTTTAATGGCTTCCATAAGGAGATTACCAAATTGTTTTCCAAATATTTTTATGGGGCTGAGGTTGAGATTGGAGAAATAAAATTCGCAATAAAAGAATATTTTTTGGCTAAAGCAACAAAATTCCCAAGGCAAGGAGAACGGTGGTTAAAAAATAAATAATTTCATAATGAGTCATGGAAGGAGATGCTTAAAAATCCAGGTATGGATGTTTCAATCTTTATAAAAGGAATTCCAAGTACTGCTCTGAAAATTGAGTGGAGAACATGCTGCTAATTTTGAAAAAAATTATAACATGTGAAGGGAGGTTTGGAACTACGTATGTTTACCATATCAAGCTATTAATGAATTTTCTAGAATATGGTGAGATAAACTTACCTTTATTTTTTCTCAATAGTCTAAAGATAATGGCTTCCAATGTCCAAAAGAGAGTCCAAATTTTAGAAACCACTCTACATCATCATGGTTTAGTAAAAATATTGATTGAATTTCACTTAAAGAGCATAGGGGACAGCTGGGAATATTTTCTTGTGAGAAATCCATTTTCAAGAACAGGCAGAATCACCACCTAAGGAAAGAAATGTTAGGAGAAGCAGAAGAAAGAAAACTGACATGGTTATTGAAAAGAAAATTGACACTCCACCACAAGAAGAATATGAAGAACTAATTTCTGAGAAGTTAACAAAAATTACAAAACAAATTAGGGCTAGAGGAAAAGAAAAGAAATCAAGTGAGGGTATTGATAAAGAGGATGAGAATCCACCAAAGCTGAGAAGGAGCTCTAGACTCCGAGGTATTATGAAAAATACATTGACAAAGGAGACAGAATTCATAAATATAGAAGATGAAGAAACCTTAGTTCAAACACCTGTTAACAATTCTCCTATGTTCAGTCCTCAAAACTCTCCTCTATATCATTTTGAAGAAGGCCCTAGTAGAAGATCTCCTGGTATAGACCCAGTCCAGCAAAAAATATATGATTATGTGGAATAATTGGAAAGAAGTGCCTCAATGAGTCAAGAAATACCTGTCAATCCACAAGAACCTCTGATTGAAACTCTTAAACAAGATAAGTATGAATTAGAGATATTGAACATGCACATTAAGAATGAAAATGATATTTTGAAAGAGAAAGTCAAGTTGAAAAACACAATGAATGATAACTCTACTTTACAGCTAGAGATATTACACAAGGAAAACAGGAAACTGAAAAAGAAGAACAAGAGGTTAAACAGAGAAATCATAAACCTCAGATTCAAACCACTCATGAAAAATCCAAGGATGGCACTAACTTCCAAAAGGAACAGAAGAATAAGGCTGGATGTTTTGGCTGAAGTATCATAGCACATGCAGTAAGGGATAAGAACTTAAAATTTTGGAAAATTGCATGAGGACATGCAATGATTTTGCAGTGGGGGTATGTTGAACCCCATAATTACCCTTTCCTTTACATATTTCTCATCTCATTTCACTTCTGTTCCATCAATTCATAAGCCCTAATCAAGGAAGAATGATAAGGTTTGTCTTAAGGTTACATTTAAATGATTGACATATTGTGTTTTCATGATTTTTTCTATTTTAATAAGTTTTTTCAGATTAGCTACAAAATGTAGCCTATTCCGCAACTGACCAGACGTTCTGAAGATACTCTTGTGGTTGAACATGTTACAGGTGTTAGATGAAGGAATGGTCCATATGGGTAGTCTCAGAATCCCTCCTACATGGATTTCATCCTATTCATAAGGACCAGATCGACAAATAAAGAGGCCTAAAATGATGGTCAAAGCTCAAAGTCAAAGACCATTTCACACAGCAAATAGGACTCTTGATTTTCTGCGTAGTAAATCATGAGTCCTAAGAGTCCCAGTTTGATCATAATTAAAAGATACACCTGTAGCTATCCTTATTCATAGCTAGTTATGCAAATTATTTATAAATAGAGGTCCTATAGAGCCAAGAAAAAGTTAAGTTTTTGGAGCACAAGTTTAGAATTACAGTGGGATACTCTATTTTCTAAAACTTTGCTTCAATAAAGAAGATCAATTCCCAGATGTTGTTTTGATTACATTTTTTAAGGAGCTAAGGAGTTAATGAACTTGATAGCAAAGGGCCCCTACTACTAAAGGAGGTTTTTAATGCTTTCTAGTTAGATTTGTTTCAATTCTTTTTAGTACTTTTTGTTCCTGCTTAATTTCCAGTTTTCATTAGTTCAGATGCAACTATGGAGATTTGCCTTCTAAAACGCTTCAAGGAGATAGGTAACTCTGTCTTCAGGATTGGAATAAAGATTGAAGTGTTGAGAAACATGGTTGCTTAGTTTATTTCTTTCATCTTTTGTCAATTGTTGTGTCTAATTAAGAATTTATGAAATCCATTTCTTCTATTTACTAAATCTTACATTGAATGGTTAAATGCCTTATAAGTGTAGTGGTTGAATGCATTTCATTTCTTTTCATTTTATTTCTAAGAATTAAGGGTGTAATTGATTTATCCGAAGCCATACCAAGGGGTCACAAGCTTTAGAATTGGATGAGACTGATAAGTGAATTATTCACTTAGATGGTTTTAGTTAGAGGATCCTCATTTCATTGCAACAAAACAATATTTTTAAAGGTCATCCTAAAAGAGACTAATCTGAATATACTTTGCAAGGATGATTAGATGACTAGATTTAATGCAATGTTTGAGTTATTGTAATTCTTTAGACATATGTAATGGTTGCTTAGAAACATTACCGCAAAGGGGTCACTCTCTACATATTGGGTAGATGGAGTAAATAAATCATCTTAGATAAATTTCAATAGCATTCTCTGTTTTCTATTTTAGACTTTAGAAACTAAGGTACAAACAATTGATTTCATCTCATAGGATTTTGACTAATAATTGAATGTTGAAACAACCTAAAGTACAATAGTTGACACATTTCCCTGCTTTCATTTTGTCTTCAAATATTAATTGAGTCATAGATCCATGGATTAGGTTTAATAACTAAATGAATTACTTGTTTTACCTTCTTGTTTAGAACTAGGTCTTAGAACTAATCCATAAAATTTGGTTTCTCTTATAGAAAATTAACTTAGTTTCATAATACCTCCTTTTCTTCATTTTTAATTAGATTCATTTTCACTTTTCTAGACTACCCTAGGGTAGCACACTAAGGATCAAAAAGACAAACCCCCAAAAACAATAAAAAAACCACATACAACAAAGTAAGGGAAAGGTCACCTAGGAACATATAGTGCACCACATTTCATCAGTTTAGTAGACCTAGTTGATAATTAATGGAAGTAATTTAGGAACACTAAATTGACTAAATAGTTCCAAAGAAGGACAAGACTTGGAACATGTGTATTGATTTCCATGCACTGAATAAAATCACAGTAAAGAATTTCTACCTACTCCCACACATTGATGATTTTCTTGATCAGTTAAAACATGAAAATTATTTCACTAATTTAGACTTACGAAGTGGTTATCATCAAGTTAGAATAGTTGAAGAGGACATTTGGAAAACCAATTTCAAAACTATATAAGGATTGTATGAGTGGTTAGTTATGCCATTTGGCTTAACAAATGCACCAACTACTTTCATGAGAGTCATGAATGATGTACTTAGACCATTTCTAGATGAATTTGTTATTGTTTACTTAGATGACATACTTATATTCAAAAATTCAAGAGAAGAACATGTCATGCATGTGAACAAGGTACTTGATGTCTTGAAAAAAGAGTAATTATTTTTAAAGATGTCAAAGCATGAGTTTGGTAAGATTTCATTGGTGTATTTGGGACACATTGTTGGAGGAGGTGAGTTGGATATTGGTACTTCCAAAGTAGAGGTCATTCTGAATTAGCCCAAGCCCAATACAGTTACGGAGGTAAGAAGCTTTTTAGGGGCAACACAGTATTAGACGAAATTTATTGCTAATATTTCTTCCATTGCAGCTCTGTTACATGTAGTGACAAGTGTGAAGAAATTCTTCCATTCAGGAGATATCCATCAGAAATCATTTGATGCTTTGAAGCAAAAGATAAGTTCAACACTGGTTTTAGCACTTCCGAATCTTATACATCCATTTGAGATCCAAACATATGCAAGTGATTATGCCATGGGAGCAGTGCTCATGTAGCATGGTAAGCCTATCTCGTTTCATTCTAAATTTTTTAATGGAGTTGTGACTAAATATCCCACCTATGATAAAGAGTTATAGCATTAGTAGAAATTGTAAATAAATGGAAGCATTACTTTATGGGGAAAGATACCATTATCCATACTGACCATCAACGATTGTTGTACTTACAATCACAATCGAAGTTGCAGCAATCAAGACATTTTAGATGGATGGGTTTTCTACAACAATTTCATTTGGTTATTAGGTACAAAATGGGACTCTACAATAAGGTAGTTGATATGATCTCTAGGTCTATTGTAAATTCAACTATTATACTCAATCACAATTCCATTAAGCATGAAAGTTACATTGAACAATATGCAAATGATAGTGATTTTCAAGATGTGTGTGAGAGTTTGAGTCAAGGAAACCATAATTAAGAGTTATATTATCATGTGCATAACAATTTTTTGTATCACTTGGGAAAATTATGTATTCCACAGGGAGAAAGAAACAATATCATAAGTTAGGCACACACATCATTGATTGTAGGACATTTCGGTGTAGGCAAGACAGTAGTGAATCTGCAAAGGTATTGTTATTGGACACTCATGATTGATAGTGTATCTCATTTTATTAGAGGATTTTCTTTATGTGCAACAATTAAGCCTAGCAATAGAAAGCTTGGATTGTACACTACACTTCCGGTTCCTTCACATCCTTGGGAGAGTATCTCAATGGATTTTGTAGGTGGTCTTCCTATGTCAAGGAAAGTTCATGATTATTTGTATATTGTGGTAGATAGGTTCAGAAAAATGTGTATTTTGATGTCATGTAAAAAAAAATTACAGTTGAACAAACTACTAATATTTTCTTTCAAAATGTTTGGGTCCATTTTGGTCTTCCTACTTCTATTGTAAGTGATCAAGATTCATGATTTTTTGGAAAGTTTTGGTCAAAATTATGGGACATGATGGACACAAAGTTGAAGAAGAGTACAAAACTTCATCCACAAACAGATGGTCAAACAGATGTGGTGAATATGACCCTTATTCATCTTCTTAGAGGTTATTGCAGCAAGCATCCCAAATTGTGGGATGAACAGTTGCACCACATTGAGCATGCATACAACAAGGAAAAACATTCTTCCACAAACACATTACCATTTGAGGCTTCTTATGGATATTTTCCAAGATCACCATTGGAATTCATATTTGAGAAAGATGTCACTATAGATGGTCATAATGACATAGATAAGGCCCAGGAAGTTCATTGAGAAAATTCAGTTGATACATCACACCGTATAAGAGCAACTTGAAAAGAGTTAAAAAAAACTACAAGGCAAGGCATGACAAACACCGGGTTGATCACAAATTCCAAGTTGGTGATGAATTTTGGTTGTACATAAGCAAATAAAGATCGAAAGGGGGAGGTAAAAATATCAAAACAATCTGTTATGGTCCATTTAAAATTTTGGAAAAGATTGGTACAAATGCATTCAAGCTAGATTTTCCTCCTTATATGCAAATTTATTCTATCGTTAATGTTGACAATTTGGGATTTTTCTCATTTGATTGATGATTAAGGAGAACATGTTTAGCTGCCATAAATATATGATTTCTCACTATAATATCTTGATGAACTTCAGTAAGATCTCATACTTGACAGAATAATCAGAACTTCATGAAGAGGGAATGTTGAATACCTTAGAGTGGGACTCAAGGGTCAAAATCCTTTAAAGGCCAAATGGTTGGAGATTGGAAGAGTGAGGAAGTTGTACCCTCGCTTGGTGAACAATTGATAGTATATTTTGGGGTCCAAAAGGCTTCCAGTGGGAAGGAATGATCTAAGGCTCAGTATTTAGCTCAAAATTGAAAGTGCTCAGAAATGATTCGAACCTTAATGCCTGGATAGATCTCATCTCCAGGATTCCAACATAACTTGTTTCATCAAATTCCAAGTTTGTATGAGGGAATCATGGCTTGTTGTTAATTTTCCCATATAGGTAAAAAATGAGTAGAACAGGTACAGGGATGATGTGGTGATTCCAATCAGCTTCATAGGGAATATTCTCTAGAAACAACCAATGATAGTGCTAAGTGGCACCACCATATTCGCCAATGTTGACTAGGAAGGGAAATTTTCTATCCTAAGTCTAAGGGTGAATTTTCATTATTATTTGGTGCAATGATATTATTTTTTATATGGTGCAGTATGGGCCAATGGGGAAGGGACTATCGGTATGACATAAGCTATAGCAAGTAGATCTGCTTTAGTCTTGCCCACCGGGAACTAGCTCTTTGCCATAGCTCTTTATCACTTTCTGGTCATTGATTTGAGTAGATGAAAGAACAAGCGGGAACATCGTTCCCATTCGCACCCATGTGAGGAATGCATATTTACTTAAGGATACTGATCCTCATGGAGATATAAGTTTATGGTTGAGCCTGCTTGCGCATCCTTAATAGTTGAGCTCGGTGATCAAAGGACGTACCCCCCCCCCCCCCACACCCCCCCATGGCATCGCAGGATGGGATTCATTATACATTGGGCACATAGCATTTTTTTTATATTAAGGTTGAAACTATGGAAATGGGCGCATATATATATATATATATATATATAAACCTAAGCTATCAAACCTTATAACTCGGCATACTTCACCATATTTGGGGGAAAATATACATACATCTAGCAGAGGTCTAACATGGAAGAGGCCATAAAATTGGTGGGCTATGGTCAATATACGGTGGAGAAAAACTATTGTGGCATGGTCAGGGTCGAACCCACAACCTCACCCGCACAAGCCATCCGCTCTACCGTCTCTCCTAGCTCATGGGTCTTAACCCATATACGATGGTGCTCCTAATTGAAGATTACAAACACCACAAATGGGGGTTCAAAGGGGCCCAACCCCCTCCCATGAGATCAGCACTTGAAGACTGACGGCTAGCACCATAAATTCAGCGCAATATTAATGACATTTAATTAGCCACTAAACCGCATTAAAGCCACATTAATTTTTCATTCGCACTAAATGCGCATATATGTAACAAGTAGTTATCTCAATGTTAATATGTTCTTATCTTAATATTAAGCACAATTTAATCCGGTGTTTAAACTGGTGGAGCGCACCAAATGCAGCGGCATGGCCAAATTTAGAAATTTAACTGGTAGAATCCAAGTTTTAAAGGAGAGAAATTAGGAAAACTTATTTCTGCCATAACTCAGGAAATTTTCGACCAAAATGAACTCAGGAAGAGTCATTTCTAGTAGATTTTTATGTTTTGGAGCCATTGGAGCAGGTTGCAGAGGCAACAAGAGACTATAAACAATAATTTTTCACATTTGAAGCTAATATAAAGGCCCACACTATGAAGTTGGACCAAGTAGATGTAGCCTAGGAGTGGTGAAATCCTTCATCAAAAAATTGTGTATTGAGCTCTGTTATTTTTACTTGCTGTGTACTTATTTGTTGTTGTTTAGCTATTAGTTTCAATGCTTTTAAATTCATGAAAAACAATAAACTTCACCAAGTTTAATGATTATACAATCACATGCTCATGGATAAAATCTTAATGGATAAGAAAACCAAAGCAATGATTATTTAAACCTAAAACTGATATTAGCACAGCAAAAAATAGCAATAATTTTCAGATCATTTTAGCCTCAGAAAAATCCAATTGCTCACTTCAAATTCGTTTTCATTGCAATGTTGATATGATTATTGCTTCATAAAATTTTGTGTTATAACCAATTTTTCCTTCATAGTTTGAGAACCTTTTGTTAGTGCTCTATGTGGTAATTTTATTATTAAACCTTCACATTCCCTTTTTTATGGGGACATTTTTTATGAAGCATGGAAGGATGTATTGTACTTCCATTTTTCCAAGGGAAACCAGTTGACCCATTGTGCCTATTTATAAGATACAAAGAAATGAATATATCAATTTAGACATTTATTTAAAATCATTGTTTTCCCATCAAATTGAGAATGGTACAAGGAATTTTGATCCAATTGAGTACCCAAATAAGAAAAAAATTTAGTCCAAAATTTTCTAGTGAAAATTTTGTAATATCCCAAAATTGTGAGAGCAACAATATTGAACACAAACATGGAAAATATTAGTGATAAATCAATACACCAATAGGCTAGAAAAATTTAGAGCCATATTATTAAACATATCAGCAGTAATGGGCACAAAATCTTGAGGATCAAGTCACTCAAGCAATACAATACAAGCCTCCAATAAGAAAATATGCCAATACATGAAATGTAACTGCTATACAAATTCCATGAGCCAAGACAGCGTATTATAGTGGGGAAACTGCTACAGGATGTGTGCAATTATATGTATCTACTTTTTTATAGCTCAAAAGATGTTGGGGATATATATCTAAGCTCCCAAGAACATTTGCAAGACAACCCAGAAATGGTTTCCAGAAATACCCAAAATACAAAAATGCCAGAATACAGCCCTAGGGCTGAATAGCAGCTAAAAATGAATAAATGGAAAGGATATGGCTAAAAATGATATAGAAATGTATGGAGCTCCTCCAATAGATCCTACAAGTGAAATGTTAATCCCTTCCTTGAAGATATATCCCTCCAAATCAAGCACTAAATCGTCCACTGCAAATGCTCACTGAAATAACATAGTCTATGAGGGGATATGCATTGTAGGAGATGAAATTAGGTTGGCCTGGTGCTAAAATATGAAATAAAGCCCAAGGAGCTTCCTTTATGGCCTCCTAATGGAAATAATTCTTCCTCCACTGAAAACAAGCTCAGAAAATGGCCCTACAAACCCTCCACTGCTTCTACCCTGCAACACAATACAACTCTAAACATAAACTGCATTGTAGAATAAAGATGAAGCTTGGCCTGATGCCGAAATGTGGACTATGCAGCTCAATAATACCTCTCCTAAGTAGGCACTCAAATTCCCCCGAGGATGAGTGTGCGATTCCCACTCAGGAACACCCTTGTACTAAACAGTACAACAGTCTCTGCTAAACAGCTGAAGAGAGAAAGAAGTCATACATACCACAAAATCAATAATCAACAACATACTCTCTATGGCTCCCTTCCCCTTCCTTATATGAATTTTGAGCCTTCGCACCTTGGGTCGCACTCATTAAAGCCACCAATCTCATGGAGACTTCCTCCCATTAACTTTGCGTTGTCTCTCATTGATGATCCACTCCTTCCATACCAGCGTTGTTGATTTGGTCAAACTTGACCTTGTCCACTTGCATTATCCGATGTTCACACATGAGGGTGCTTTATCTAGGTATTAAGATGATTCCTATTCACATTAAGAGGGATTTTATTCCTACTACAGATATTTATGGGTCTCCCTACCCACCTATTCATCTATCTAAATGACAAAATAAAAAATTAATATTCCAATTAGCTGCATGCTAATTTTGGAATATTACAGTCCTCCCCTCCCAAATGTTTCTTGTCCTCAAGAAACTATAAGGATAGAAATGAAGAGCCTCCTTTCCTCCTCATGTAGCATCCTCATATGATAAGTTTCTCAACTGAACATGATCCTCTATCATCAATCTGTCCCCTAGTTTCTCCTCCCAAGTGTACAAGTTATCCGTTGGTGACAAATAAAAATGGTTGTGATCATGAAGATGTGGGATATCCATGGAGGCAACTATATGCTATCTAGAGGGATTGTTGAGGCATGGAATCTGAAAAATATTGGGAACCTTCATTCCCATGTGAAGCTCCCATCACCAAGCTATCATGCAAACAAAATGAATCACCCTCCAAAATGGTAATTCATAGAAAGAATATTCCACCTTTGGCTCCTGCAATGTAGGTGGGATGCATAGTTGAACATGATAGATCAAATTTTCTTTCCCACATTTTCTCTCTCTCCAATTATGATAAGTGTAGAGCTACTGTTGATTTAGGGCTAAAACGATGTTTCCTTCAAGAGGAAAAAAGGCAATTGGATCTTCAAAGACCCCCTCTCTAGTTTCATGAATATTTCTTGCCCAAACCATCCCATACAAAGTGAATAGAACATCATCACAATATGGCATGAAAATCAGAAAGATACTAAGTGTTATGTGTAATGTTGAATGGTACAAATGGTTTCTCAATTGGATACAACACAGTTTTGCTAACGGTTGTTTCAAAACATAATATGACAAGTTATCTCCCAACAATTTTCTATTTGTGAATGTTATCTCATCTACTATAAAATATTAAATGGCATTGTGTATCAACTGAGCATACAAATAATAGAACAATACTTTCCCAAATCCATACAAGAGATTGCTATCTCCATCACTGATGTTGGTCCCAAAAGGACCATGAAGCCAAAATAGAGGCTTGCCCTCTTGTGGAGCAATGCATTGTATATAAATGGAAAGAGAATGAAAATACTATGTTAGATGATCAATAAGTACAAAAACACAACTCTTACAATGTACTGAGAGTAGGCTAATAATAAGATTTATGAATTATCTCTCCATAGTGGTCTGATATGTCTCCATGAGACCTTGGTGAATGGAAAGGAATGAACCAAGTGTTGCATGTAAGGCCTTCTTCTTATGCTTGGAGATCCAAGTCAAGAAGATCCTATCATAGTAATATATGTCTCCATCCACCACTCCATAACTCTCATCTCCTACTTTCCCATCAAGTGCATCATATGTGAAGTGATCCTGGGAATACTCCATCAACAAATCAAAACTCCCAAGTGACAGCATTGTTGACCTTTGTGATAAGGCTACTGTCATCTCATAGCTCATCTCTTTGACATGCCCAATGCCAAAGTCACATATCATAACGATGCTACATGTAGAAGGCTCCTTCCTATGTGGAAGTACCTCCCAAGTCTCCAAGGCTAAGGAGTATCCCCTTTGCACTATTATTGTGTGACCATCTACTCCTGAAACATCATGCAAGGTATGGGAGAAAATCATCCCATACTCTCCCAAGAGTAACCAAAGGAACAATAACTTTTTCTGCCTCCTCATATCATCATCATACAAGTCATAGAGTAACATCATGATAGTTGACTTGTTGAATGCCCCATACAAACAAATCCTATGCTGCCATAGAATATGGGTGCCATGCAATGACCCAAACCATAACATACCCTTTGAAATAGGATATGTCAAATGATGTCCAAACTATTTCAAGAGTAGCTAGCGCAACCATTCCTTCCACTACCCTATGTCATAGATCTGCAAGTGGTTCACCAACCTCTTGCCCATCATCATCACCCATCCAACCAACTGTGGGTGTCTCCTATCATGCTCCAAATTGTTACCCCTCCAATGGAGAATACCGTCCTCCCAAATCTGATAATTGTCTTTGCACTTCATGGGATGTTGAATTGTAACCTCCTGGAGATATCCATATGAAAACCACTCATCAATGACCAATTTTAACCCATAAGGTTCCAAATAAGATGTAGGCAAAAGTTTCTCTTTGAGCTGTGATGTGCTCATCAAGAAGGATCCATCATAATAATGGGAGATGTCATCCATCATAAGATGTCTTCCATCAACCATCTGCCTATCCAATTCTACACAAGTAAAATGGTCATTGGAATGCTCCAAAAATAATTGGACCCCCAAATCATCATTGCTACTCAATGACAGTGTTCTTGATCTCCATAATGGTGCATATGTTGTCTCATGATCATGTATAATTTTGAATATACAGTTCCACATTGGATTGATTAGGATTATACTCATTCTATCCTCCAAAATTATACACTCCAACCCAAAGTGTTGTGTGCAACTCAACAATGAGATACACGGATGACTATACATATCCTCCTTGAACCAGTCAAGGGTCCTCTACGTAGTGATAATCTTATGCTCCAAATCATCAATTTTATTTGACCCTAGGTCATGTAATTTCCCTGATGGCATGTTCCCACAATCCTCCATATGAGGTGCTGAAATAATAGGAAGTGGAAACGTTTTCATACCTTGGTTAAGTTGAACCTTGGGAACATCTTGTACTGCTACAAGGGTTCCTCCTACCGGTGTAATGATTCCTCCAAACGCTGTTGATGGTGATGGATACTCCTCTACTGTTGCACCAGTGTTGGTATAAGTCTCCTCCTCCTCATGCATCTCCTGAATAATTCATGGGACTCTAAATGTCAAGAGATCAAGACCACTTTGCAATGATGCAAGTGTTCCTTCTCCTGATGCAAGTACTCCTGCAACAAGTGGAGGTGGAAGTTATTCTTCTTCCAGTTTTCTTCTATCAAACTTCTTGATCAACCTTTAAGTAAAATCTGCATAAGCAGTCACTCTTGCATGTCTCAAATTGTTGAACCACCAAATATTTTCTTCACCCTTAAGGTGCATTGCTGTAATCTCAACCACTTCTCTTTATACTACTGGATGTAGCAGGAAGAATGCATCTAACTCCCTTATCCAAGCCCTTGCTATGCATTTGTATGACCCATCAAATGCAGATAATAGTAATATATTGTGTCTTTTCATTCTATTGCTGTAAGGTCTCCTCTCCTCCTTGATATGAATAAAATCCTAGAGAGTTAGATTCTACTTGAAAGCCCTTTATTGAGACTTTTACTCTGCAAGATAATCACTTTGAATCTCATGATCTGATTTTCCTCCATCTCCAAGTCTTTCACCTTCCTCTTCAAATAAAGTAGACATAGTAGATCTCTTTGGAGCTCTATGCAATACCGGTTTTCTCTACTGCTGATAGGAAGTGCATGGACCTTCCTCATCTTGAAACCCTTTTGAGGTCTCATTGCATCTCTCCATTCTCATCTGCTTGACCTCCTTGGAGAATTTCTTCATAGATCTTAAAATATATGAGGCAAATCTCATTCCTTCCATCATTGTAGATCTCTTTTATTTTCTACTTCTTCTTCTTATAGCATATTGGTTGAAAATCACAGGCTGAGCCAAGATTATGCTCTGACATTACTGTAATATCCCAAAATTGGGAGAGTAGAAATATTGAACACAAACATGGAAAATAGCAGTGATAAATAAATACACCAATATCTTAGACAAATTTATAGCCATATTATTAAACATATCATCAATAATGAGCACAAAATCTTTAGGATCAAGTGACTAAGGCAATACAATACAGGCCTCCAATAAGAAAATATGCCGATACATGAAATATAACTATTATACAAATGCCATGAGCCAAGAAAACACAGTTTTAGTGGGGAAAATGCTACAGGATGTGTACATGGATATGGATATGATGTTATATATCTCAAAATATGTTGGGGATATAGATCTAAACTGCCAAGCACAATTCCAAGACAACCCAGAAATGGTTTCCGAAAATACCCAAAATACAAAAATGCTGGAATACAACCCTAGGGATGAATAGTAGTTTCAAATAAATAACTGGAAATGAGGTGGCTGAAACTGATATAGAAATGTATGGAGCTCCTCCAATAGATCCTCCAAGTGAAAGGCTGATCCCTTCCTTGAAGATCTCACCCTCCAAATCAATCACTAAATCCTCCATTGCAAATGCTCACTGAAATAACACAGTCTATGAGGGGATATGCATTGTAGGAGATGAAAATAGGTTGGATTGATGACAAAATATGAAATAAAGCCCAATGAACTTACTTGTTGGCCTCCCAATCGAAATAATTCTTTCTCCACTTAAAACAAGCTCAGAAAATGGCCCTACAAACACTCCACTGCTTCTACCCCGCAACACAACACAACTCTGAACAGAAACTGCGCTGTAGAAGAAAGCTGAAGCTTGGAATAATTCCAAAATGTTGAATATGCATCTCAATAATACCTTGTTAGGTCCCTATATTACTAGTATAGTCCCTTATTGTTGTTAGTGTAGCCCCATTATTGTTATTATTGTACCCTTGTAACCCCCATTTTGTTATTATTATACCCTTAAATTATTATTGTTAGGTTGGCTAGGATTACATTGTGGCCCACTAGGATTACATTATGGCCCCATGGACTCCTATATATAGAAAGGAGGTTTTGTAAATTGTATCATCCAATAATTGTTCATTTATGTAATGTATTGGAGGTTTCCCCCTCGAAGTGGTTTATTTCTGAGGCATTGATATCTCTATTCTTCTATTTTTGGAGCTAGTTACACAACATACATCTCCTGAGTAGGCACTCAAATTCCCCCGAGGATGAGTGTGGGATTCCTGTTCGGGAACACCCTTGTACTAAATAGTACAACAGTCTCTGCTAAATAGCTGAAGAGAGCAAGAAGTCATACAAACCACAAAATCAATAATAAAAAACATACCCTCTATGGTTTCTTTCCCCTTCCTTATATGCATTGTAATCCTTCTCACCTTGGTCCCCACTCATTAAAGCCACTACTCTCATGGACACTTCCTCCCATTAACTATGAGTTGTCTCTCATTGATGATCCACTCCTATCATACCAGTGTTGTTGAATTGGTCAAACTTGACCCTGTCCACATGCATCAGCCCCTGTTCACACATAAGGGTGCTTTATCCAATTATTAAGATGATCCCTATTCACATTAAGAGGGATTTTATTCCTACTAAAAAGATTTATGGGTTTCCATACCCACTTATTCATCTATCTAAATGACAAGAGCAAAAATTAATATTCCAATTAGTTGCATGCTAATTTTGGAATATTACAAATTATATCTATGTCACTTACAAAAATATTGGGGATTCGATGTATCTTCTAAATTTTTTACATGAATTTTGTGGCTATTGTACTTGCTCTAAATAATATGTGAAGGAAAGAAAAAATGGGCATACCTTATGAGTAAATCCACTACTACCATGATGGAATTATTTTTGCCAAATCTAGGTAGACCTTGGGTCATGCTTTTATCTCCCTTATTCTTTTGGAATATGACACATTCAACCACAAAATTTTGAATATCATTTTATAACATGGTCCTAGGGAAAATCCTTATTGGTTTCATGGTAAGTTTTAAAGAACCTTAAATTTCCTCCTATAGGAGAAATGCTTATTTAAAAATGAACTTTTTTTTTGAGTTGTGAATTCTTACATAAATGTAGAAAATATTGATACCATGGTCTATAACAAATCATTCGTTTAAAAATAATTATGTAATGCATGTGGATCCTCTTGTAGTTGTTGAATTATCTTGTGGAAATTTTTATCTCGCTTCAATTATATCTGTTGGGAAAAATACTGGGGGGGGGGGGTGAATCAATATTTTAAATTCACTTTGAGTTTCAAATTTCATATACTAAATTTGTATGCTATTGTTCTTAAAGAAGCTTATGTATGTACATGACTTGAAATAAGGAAAACAATGTATATCCAGTTTACAATTTTTTCTTTGTTCCACCAAATGATTATCTTTAATCATTACATCATAAATAAATAACTTTCTAGTATGTAGTAAATAACACAAAGATATCACAACATATGAGAAACACACATAGAACACTAGGATTTTAGGTGGAAAGCCATTGTGGGAGAGAACCACCACTCCCACTTTCTTCGTCTTCTTCCTTATTATATAAAGAAAATATTTATCACAATTTCTTGTACTAATCCAGAATCATACTAGTACACAGGCACCCACCTACAATAGGCTACAAACTCCACTTTTTATCCACCTCCTACTTGAAGGGAGATACCATCCCAAATATAGTTTACCAGCTACTACCGAAAGGGAGCTCCTACCCCCTTACTAAAGGTTGAAACCCTCAGTTCCCTGTGGAATAATTTTCAAAATTATGCAAACTCGATCCAACTCTTAAAAAATCATCAAAAAACCTATAGGCCACCTTTCATCATATTTTCAAACTAGACCGACATCAACAATAAACCAACATGTCAAATTTAAAAAATGAATATGAACTAACTGAAGCACTATAAAAAAACTGAATCTATGAAGCATCAGACCACTAAATGTAGAATCTAGCCAGAACAAATAAACATTATAATATGTATGTGATTGTTCAGAATAAAATCCGCATATATACGCACTTCCTTTGTATAAGACTTGTATACAGATATGAGATTATTGATCATTAAATCATCAATTACTATAACACTTAATCAACCACTAAACCATACATATATCATTGAACAAACCAAAAATCACTGAACTAATCACTGATCACCATATTGTGGCATCATTACCAATCAATATCTAAATCCACATTCAAACCAATCATCATTGTTTGACATATATAATCAAGTTAGAGACATCATTGATAGACAATAGACAATAGAGCATAACTCGTCAAGGCACGTTGCATACCCTAACATATATATTTGATTTCCACATAACAAATCAACATATGTACGCGACTACCATGCCTGAAACCCACGTATATATTTCATTATACTGAGTAAATTATCTTAGAATTTATATGCTACTTTACTAAACTAGTTCCACGTATATATGCAACAAATGAGAAGAAAACACATGTACATATCTTGAAATTATTTAATCAAACCTTTGCTTCAATTCAAAACATCTGTTAAACCTAGCTATCGACATGCATCACTATATTTAGATCAAAACATCATCATAGCTACATATTTAATATTACAAGCATAAATAGATCAAGAAAGTATTTCCATTATTCTACACCACACTTTTAGATCTATTAGATATGAACCAACTCCTTGCTTACTAGTGCACATATGTTCTATATCAAATCACGCATAGATAGATAATTTACTTGCACACTTAACATCTTGATCTCCATCTCCTTATATATTTTTATCCTTATCCAATACCTTAGGTAAATCCCTTGATAATGTCATTAGTATTCTTTGACAGGATCAAATAACCATTTTCGCTCCAATTAATATGGGCCAATAACATGTCAAAGACCCCTAGTATCTAGATTACCATGTTTTAGATTATGTACGTGAATTTTACTCACAAGACCCACATAGGTAGGCAACCCTTCTTCATAGGAACCGTGTATACTTTCTTGAAATTTTAATTTTTCCATTGAATTGTGATTTATTTGTCATTCCTTTGTCCATATCTCTTGTAGCATATACAATCATCATATTATCACAATGTTGATATCCAGTACATATTTATCAAGTAGGTTTCCATCAAGGATTTTACATTAGGCAGAATGCCAATAATACCCTTGTTTCTTCCACTCACTTAGATTGTACAATGGAGATAGTATATAGTAAAACCTTTGTTTCTTATTCTTTCCTTAAAAGTACATTTGACACCATAGTATGTTTTACTTTTTTGTAGATAATTTCATATTTATAACCTATCATAATTATAATAAAGTATCCTTAAAAGAAAATTATCCACTACCAAAAACAGATCACATTCTGCAAAGAGTAGTTGGATCATCTATACTTTATTTGTTATATGGATACTCAAGATACAATCAAGTTCTTGTCCACCCAGATGATCAAGAAAAGACAACGTTCACCAGACCTTGGGGTACTTTCATGTATGCCAAAATGCCTTTTGGTTTGAAGAATGCAGGGGCAACTTTTAAAAGAGAAATGGATATTTCTTTTTCCAATGAAAAATATCCATTTTTGGTTATTTACCTTAATGATATCACTATTTTCTCAAAGACAGATGAATGCCATTTGTAGCATTAAAAGATAGTCTTTCAAAAGTGAAAAAAATTTGGTATTTCATTGAATCCAAAGAATAGCCTCTTTGATATGGAAGAAGGTAAATTTTTAGGTCATATTATATCTAAAGATGGAATAAGAGTAGATCCTTCAAGGATTGAAGAAATTCATAATTTATGTTATCCTAGGAGCAAAAAGGAGATTCAATATTTCAATGGTAAAATTGATATTCTGAGAAGATTTGTTCCAAATCTTGCTGAATATTTGAGGCAGATTATTGATATGTTGAAGAAAGATACTGAAGTAAAATGGTTTGAGGAAGCAAAGAAGTCATTTAATCAAGTCAAGTTAGCTCTATCTCATGTTCCCATTCTCATTAGCCCAGACTATACACTTTATTTTATAATTTTCTCATTTTCTTTAGAGCATACACTTGCAGTTGTTTTAATGCAGAAGAAAATTCAAAATAAAGAACAACCTATTTCTTTCTTTAGCAGAATGATAAGAGATGCTGCTTTAAATTACAATATCATTGATAAACAACCTTTAACTTTAGTCAAAGAATTGAAGGATTTCAGAGTGTATATTTTATATTCCCATGTCATTTCTTATGTGCCAAATGTTGTTGTTAAAGAAGTACCCACACAGAATGATCTAGAATTTCGTAGAGGAAAATGGATTGCTGCTTTTCTAGAGTATGATTTAGAGATTAAGCTCACAAAATTAATCAAAGGATAAGGACTAGAAAAGTTGATGGTAGATTCTAATCTTCATGCCTCAAATGTAAAATTCATTGATGCACTCCCTTATGAACAAATTGCTGAGACATTACTTGAGGTCGCTGAGATATTTACTTTATTTCCATGGTATGTTGATATTGTATATATTCTGCAACATTTGAACCCTCCTCCTGGCATGCCAAGTAGTAAAGAAAGATCATTGAAGTTAAAAGAACTGAAATAATTCATTTTGAATGGTGTATTACATTGGAAAGATCCTCGTGGAATATTGCTGAACTTTTAGTTGAAGGTGAAGTTGAGAAATTTATGATAGATTTCCATAAGGGTGATTGTGGAGGTCATCTTTATTGGAAAACTACAACAAATAAAATTTTTAGAGCATGTTTTTATTGGCCTACCTTGTTTTCTGATGTTTACAAAATAGTTAATAGCTATCATGAGTGTCATATAATTCAAGGAAAAAGGAAACTTTTACCTTTTCCTCTTAAACCAATTGAAGTCCAAGAACCATTCCAGCAATGGGGACTTGATTTTATTGGTGAAATTCATCCTCCATCTTCAGCTTAACATAAATGGATTCTCACTGCTACATATTATTTTACCAAATGGATTGAGGCTATTCCCACTAGGAAAGCAACTGATTCAGTTATCATTCAATTTCTTGAAAATAATATTTTGTCTCGATTTGGTTGTCCATACAATATTATCATTGATAATGTATTTCTTTTCAAATAGAAGAAGATGATTTTTTTTTTGTGATAAATATCACATTATACTTGGTCATTCTACTGCATATTATCCTCAGGGAAATAGAATTGTATAATCATATAATAAGTATTTGGTGAATATTATCAAGAAGATGTTACAGGAAAATAGAGTGAGCACAAAAATATCAAATAACATGTCTCCATTTCAGCTTGTTTATGGAATTGACATCGTTTTCCCTTCTTCGTTGGTTGTTCCAGTAATGAAGATTTTGCAGGAGGTTGGAAGTGAGCCTAATGATATTCAGAGAAGGATCAACTAGATGATACATTTGCAACAATCAAGAGATGAATTTTTCATCAATACTTCAAAGCTGCATGAAAAAATTAAAAATATTTTTGATAGAAAAACAAAGGATGATGACTTCAAGATTGGAGATATTTTTTTAACATGGGATGTCAGAAATGAAGATAAGGGAAAGCATGGGAAATTTGAAAATTTGTGGAAAGGACCTTACAATATTGTAGCATTTAGAGGAAACAAACCATTTTTGTGAGAGGATCTTGAAGGCCAGGAAGTGTTGGGAGGACCTATCAATGGTAGGTTTCTAAAGCATTATGTTTCTTAAAACCTTGATAAAGAAATTCATAGTCATTGTATATACCAGTTTAGATTTGATGCTCAACAAATAAGAGATTTGTTGCAAAATTTTGAAACTCGAATATAAGGCCATGAGACTTCTGCAAACAACTCATGTTTTCTTTTAAAAATTTCATAATTTTAGTCACTTGTCAAGTCAGAGTCAAGTCAATTGTCTTTTTATTCAAAGTTTATAATTTTTTTAAAATTTTCAGAGTCTAGTTGACTCCATAGCCCAATGATAAGGCTACTTGATCTACTATGTTCTTGACACCTTCTGAAGGAGCTTCCATCCCCATCTAGATCCAATGTTAGAGTCATTTTATCAGTGATCAAAGATAACCTTTTTGAGAGTTTTCCATCAGGACATTAGTCTATTTTCTTTCTTTTTCAGTTAGTCTTCAGCAATAATTTTGGTCACTGAACAATTCCTATTTTGATATGCTTCTCCTTCACATTATTTCATCTCCATTTAGAAGTATAAATTCATGTCACTCCATCTCATATAGGTCAAGTCTACAGTCAAAACTACCTCATAATTTTTTTAATTTTTCACTAAAAAAATATGGAAGTCAAACCTCCATTTCATCCATAAAGGTCTAGTTAAAGGAGTAAACCAATTTTCATAGTCCGAAATAAACTCTGCATGTCATAAGATTTCCATATTATGTCACTATATTTGAGAAGAAATGAAGAGCTCTGCCGAAAATAATTATTTTTGAAATCACATCTTTATTAAAATTTTATCTTTAATATTTCAAAAAATTCATCCTCAAAACCATAGGATTAAATCCTATGTATTATTCTCCACTACCATTATTCTCCACTATCCATGTGACACGTTGCATCCCCCAACCTGCCAATCATGCATGTCACATCACTTTCATTATACCCCTACCCCACATTTAATTTAACTCCATCATACATTAACAACCCCACACCTTATCGATCATCCATCGCATCCCAATCACATCCGATGGCTCACATGCAACTTTGACCCCCCCTCATCATTTGAAATTAATGTCGAGTGGGGGGTCTGAAAAGGGTGGTTTTAAAGCCCAACCCCACCGCTACGTGTCAAAATCATACAATTTTGTACCACCACCACCACCCCGACCCCCCCCCCCCCCCCCATGAAACCACTTACCTCAATTGTACCACCCCCCCCCCCCCCCCTAAAATCACACTTATCTATTCATTGAAACCACTACTTCTCCCACCAATCATGTCATGCCAATGTGGATGGTGGATTTTCCAATCAAGTTAATTCCTGCCTTTCCATAACCATTAGCCAATTAATTTAATTTCTAACTGTTAGGCAATGTACCTGTACCCTTTTCAAATGGGAATTAAACAAAATTTCCATAAATTCATCACTTAACAAAAGTTTTAAATTTTTATTCTCCTTTTCGATCTGCTCTGCACATGATTACAAATTTATAGCTTTTGACCAGAACTCTAGAGATCAACCTTGGAACTGATTAAAGCCTTCCTTTGTAGCTATTGACATTCTTTCGAATTTGCATAGCTTCTCCTCAATCTCGACCAGGGAAAATTTTAGGGGCTAATATTCGCAGGTGGGCTAATTTTCAATGATTTTTCCAAAAAAAATATTCGCCAATTTCCATTTTTTTGAAAATTGATTCGCCCAAATTTTATAGTATAAAATTATTTTACTCTTAAAATTGCCAAAATTTTAAATATACTAATATAAAATAATCAGAAACCTAAATATTTTTACAAAAATATCATCGAAATTTTTACAATTTACATATTGGGGACTAGTAAGATTCGCCAAGGTTTCTAAAATTTAAGAAAAACTTCGATGCTTAAAATTTTCCCTGGTCTCGACCCTCTGTTTTTCATAAGAAAATTCATGTTTCTTCCATTCCAACAGAACCAATCATCCCTCCCAAGACCAAAGGATCAAAAGAACCAGTAAGTCCGATATTACACCATACAATTGACTTTCATCACATACCCTTAGCAAACAAATACCATAAAATCCACAAAAACCTGTGTGAAATTGAGCTTTTTGGGTTATACTACTGGTTAGAAGATACATTATTAGATAAATCTAATGATATAGGACTATGGGATTCTAATATTCCACATTTTATATTTTCTCACACCCATAGTGCTCTATAATTTGTTAGAATATGCCAAGCTTGGTATATTCCAAACCAAAGAGCTATTATCACTCCCACGGGAGAGATTTTAGTGACTATTATTTCCAAAACTATTGAAAAAATGATGGAAGCCCCAACCACAGAGAATGCAACACCATTTTCCCAAGAAGCCTTGATGAAATATATCAGAAGTTATATTTTTCAAAGGGGGCTCAAACTCTTGAGATATTTATGACTAAAAATTACCCATTACCCAAGAAAAACCCTCCATTTTCTTCATCCATTTTCCCTGAAAGGTCCAAAAAAATCATCACATTCATTTCCTACCTTCTTGTTTATTATTTATACCAATGGGTAGATGAAGCCATCATAGGATTCATTTCCATATTCTCCACAGATTCTAAACCCTCCATAATTTTCAACTTCATTCAATGTATTGCAGATTCTATCCATGATCAATTGGTTAAATTTCCAACTGAAGAGGTCTTCAATTATGAATTTGTGTTAGTTTACTTGTTCTTATATTCCCAACGAGACAATTTTAAGTTTTCCTTACAAAA
The DNA here is from genome assembly GCA_034641835.2 of Pinus albicaulis. Taxonomy (NCBI): domain Eukaryota; kingdom Viridiplantae; phylum Streptophyta; class Pinopsida; order Pinales; family Pinaceae; genus Pinus; species Pinus albicaulis. The sequence continues at coordinate 63,461 of JAXQQM020092982.1, forward strand.
ATTGGAAGAGGAAGGCAATCAACAGTGAATCATTTTCTGGACTTCATTAGTCATGAAGGAACAAAAAGAGTATTCATATAAAAAAAATTTGGAATTGTTCCTTCAGCCAGCACTCAGTTTATTGAATAGCACTATAGAGCCCAGGATTAGTGAAGAAATAAGAAAGGTATCGCAGCTGTAAAATCAAGCAAGAACAATGGATTGATATCTTTATCAAAACTATACAGAACTTAGAGTTTATGGCTGTGAGCTTCCCCCTTACAAGCTACCAAAATTTCTCCCCATGAGGATTTTTGCATTAGAGTACATTAGAAAAATTCTCAATGATGATGGAGTGCATTTTTTCTCTGCTAAAAATAAATCACAATTCAAAATCAAAACGCAGATAGGACATTTTATCTGTAGTAGCAAGATACCAGGGGAGGAAGAAGATAAAATTGTTGAAAGATATGCAGTTTAATCTCAGTTTCACATGGTATTATGATCCAGTTGGTGTCATTTCTAAACTGAGGGTGGAGAATAAATTTACACCATATTTTCGTACACCTAGACCAGAGATTGAAAAGTACATTATTACGCAACATTTTTTCACCATCCCTACAATCCGTCACCCCGCATATTGGAGGGTCTTTCCCATGACCTGTGAGCAGTGTCATACTCTGCAAACACCTTCTTTGCATCCTTTTGCATAAGGACATCATTTCTCCTGTTGAACATTTCCTCAAAAAGCCCATAAAAACACATGTTTTGGCCTTGGCGTGGGTATCCAGTTCATCCCTCGCGCCAATATGGAGTATGTACACTAGAGCCCGCGCCACCTGGTGCTCTGTCTCTTTGTTGTTCCGGCACCAGCCTTTTTGTGAATGTTTTTTAACAAATTAGAGGTAGAAGTTTCCTTTAACCACCTCAAGGATGAGTCACAGGAAGTGGTTAACTTGATGAGCCATGGATCTCCCTCTTTAGGTAGTTGTTTCCTCCTCCCATGGAACACTCCTTAAATATAGGTCTCCCTTCCATGATTATAGGGATCCTAACCTCTCCCTCTCCCTCTATATAAACATGCCTTCTCCCTTTATGAAAGCTAGCTGAACATATAGCCAAGAAGCTGAACTTGGAGAAGGCATACTATAGTTGAGTAATTGCTATTGAGAAGGTAGAACCAAGGAGAATTCAGTAGAGAGAGCCCCGTCCAAATTCCCGATGAGCCTTTGTGAGACGTGCTCTGCTGGAACCCTGTTGGAGGAGACTGCAACGTCGAAGCTTGATTTTACTCTTCCTTCCTTTATTAATATACTCGACTATGGTATTAGTTCCATCATTGTGTTGTGTTTATTGATGAAATTGATCTAGTCTTCTTCGACTGACTGATAGTTACAAATGTGAATAGTATGTTGTATATCGTCTTTGTTTCTTGTGTATGTGCAGGTATCAGAGCGTGAGAACGAGCGAATCGTGATCTGTCAAACCAGGAGCGAAAGGCAGCCACTCTTCCAATGAAAAAAATAGCATAGGACCTCCAGTAAGTTATCTATCAAATCTCCATCCATTCGTTAACTAGCAATCAATGTTATAGAGTGTCTTATTTGTGGCTAGACCCACTCTAGGGCTATTGGGATCGCCTCTATCCACAAAGGGGATTTACCTCACCAACAAGTCGGCGACTACACTAGGGATCAGTGCGAGCTTTTCTTTCACCCATTAGGTCTTCTTCTTGATCTTTGTTTGCTTAGCTTGCCTTTTCTAATTACTTTTTCTGAGTCTAAGACCCTTGTTCATCCCCAGAGGATCAAATCTAACCTCTTTTTTTCCAAAATTTTCCTTTTTCTATGGTTGGCTTGATTTGTGCGGTTTCCAGTTTGACAGTCACACCCACTGGCGCTTGTTTCCAGTTCAGCACCCGCGCCATCCCCTGTCTGGCACTGATTACAGCCACATAGTCACGCCATTTCCTGTAGGTGTTATGGTTTTCCCTGTTTTGGAGTTTTTGGTCAGTGCTTGTGCTTCTAGGTTATTTTTTGGCATGTTTTGAGTGCTTTGGGATTGTTTGTGACTGTGAACAACCTCCTTCCTTCGGTTTTTTGTCCATTTCTTGTCAGCATCATAGCCTTAGGGTTTTCTAGTGCTTTGGTATGCTGAGCCTCCTTTAGGAGCTTCGGTATTTTGTTTCGCAGCCACCTTCATTCCTTGTTTGATTGCATTCAGCTCACTGGATCCGTTTGAGTGATTGCATTTGGTGGAATGAGTCTTGAATGAGTCCTACCTCTTTCATTCATTTGTGTTTCTTGTCACTCCAAGCATAGCTCACGTTGCTTGTATGGGTCTGTTTCGATATCTTTCTTCGATTTGAGAGATTGTGACATTGGTTTGAGTTTTTGTTTTGTTTGCTTGTGAGTTGATTGAATTGTTTCATTTTAACTCTCGCATTAGCTATCTCAAACTAGTGTGAAAATTCATTTTTCATGTCATTTAGTGCACTTTTTGCTCTATTACATTGAAAAATAAAAAATAAAAAAATATTTTGTGCTTTCATTCTTGTTTGCATTATTGAATTGGAAAATCTTTTGCATAACTAGCATTGGGAATTCTAGGAAAGATTTCTCGTTTTCATTAGCCTGCATTAGATTCTATAGTGGATGCTTCTTTGTGTTCTTATTATCTGTTATCACTTGAAAACTCATAAAATTTCTCATAGATAGCTTTTCATCAAACGAAGTGGTATTTTATGGCATGTACCTTGCATTCAGGGATTTGTGAGATCCAACATTCGGTAAGATCCTGGAATTGAAACATAAATACAAGATCAAATTAAAATTTATTCAATTAACCTAAGGCAATAGCGAAACTTAACGGAACATTTAGTGGTCTAAGTTAGAGACGTATTCCAGCGTCTTTAAACCTAGCAGTTGTCACTCGCCATCTGGATTCAGACAGTGCTAGTACGAACTTGTGCTCCCCGTACCGTCGAGTATATAAATGGAGACCCCTCTAGTTTCAATCCTTTTATCCGTAGGAAGCCGACTATACCATCTTGTAACCGTGATACATTGAACACAGCATTCGGGGAGACTACCTGCATGTACGTCAAGTCCTTGGTTGATTCTTCTTTCATTTTTTAACCAAGGTGTATATGGCAGTTCGTGAGAACTTGGTACACCCTTTTACCTAGACTACCTGAGCAGTCATTTTCGATCTTCACTGACTCCATAAATTTGAAAAGATCATCGGGCACTTGTCCTTTCATGCTTGTTTCAACATAAAAGTGATATAGTTACCTTTTTCCTGTTTCTCGACTCTTAAAATATGAAATGACAGAGTTTTATTTCAATGTATTAAAAATTAACTGCCCACGAAATATTCCTGGTTAAAGTTAGTTTCCTAAGGGTGTTGTTTTAAAGTTGTTTCAGATGGAAACATTTCTGGAGTTCACTAACCCAGGAATCCCTTCTGAAGGGAATCCTGGTCCTTTTCCTGCTTTTGGGAATGTTAGTGCTCCTTATATGGCAACATTGTCTCTTCCAGGGTTAACTGTTGGTTTTCCTGTATGGTTATTTTCAACCTCGATGGTCCCGAGTGTTTCGTCCACTGTACAACCATCTCCTCCACCAGAACAACATCATGTTGCTTCTAAGGTGGACCTCTCCCCTTCTTCGCCTATTTCTTCATCCTCCTCTTCTACGTCACCCTGTGAAAGTTTGGATTCTGGTAACCAGGTGACTAAGAAGAAGAAGAATAAGGCCAAGAACAAGAAGTCAGATAAGCGAGAAGCTAAAACTGCAACTACTGCGCTTAAGAAACCTTCCCTTACAGAACCATCCAAGCTTCCATGGAAATTCAAATTCCCTTGCATGCTCTACAAAGGAAACCATCTTCTTTGAGATTTCCTTGGCATTCCCAAGGTACTTGACGCATGGTCTGATGGCCGTCCACCATTTCTTTTGGCTTCTAGAATTCATATTGGTAACACATCTTCGACTAGCACTGGTAAGACTCATAAGAAACAAGGTAAGATTACCAATCCCTGTAAGTTTTGTGAAGGATATCATTCCATTCACCTTTTTCTGTACATGGATGAAGCCAAGAGAGTGTTGGACAACTCCACTGTTTCTGCACCCTGCCTTCCGTCTAGTTATCAGAAGCTTTCTTCGAGTCCTCCGCTACTTGATTCCATGATTGGTCAAGCGTCATCCTTGCTCAATCCCGCTCCCCTGGAAATTCAAATTCAAGAATCTATTCTCGACCAACCATTGGTCAAGGAATCAGTCGATCTAACCCCATCTATGGTTCATCAAGTCTTTTCCGTTGAGAGTGGATCTCATCCCCCCCATGTTCTTCTTGTTTCATCAAATTCTTCGGATTTGGAGAAATATTCCTCCATCCCTGTAGTTAAAGAAGTTGCTCCTCCTACCCCTATGATGTAAGTCCAAGAGAATGCTCCTCTTGCTCCAGTAACACTAGGGGAAAACCATCTCAGTTCGATGGTATCCCCTCCAAGTAGTTTGGTTGCTTCCTTTGATTGGAGTCGATTTGCCGGATACCACCTTTTGTCTTATGTTCCTTTCAAGATAATGGTACAAACCTTTGATCTGGTCATACCCAGCACTATTATAGATGAAAGCGCGTCTGTTATTATTCTGTCTTCAACTACTTGGAAATTTTTTGGTTCTCCACCGCTTCTGCCTGTTACCAAGAATCTGTTGGCTTTTAACAAAGGAACCAATCAACAGTAATGGATCCTTCTAAAGTTGCATGTTACTTTGGGAAGGAAAACCATCCATATAGATGTGATGGTTGTTCTAAGCCCCTTAGATTTCAATGTACTCTTGGGGTGCGACTATATTTATGTCATGGGGGCAGTTGCCTCTTCCCTCTTTCGTGTGATCTATTTTCCACACAAAGGTTGGATCGTGACCATTGATCAAATTTCATTCATTGGTCCTGGCATGACATCTGGTCCACCATCATCCCTTCCAGGTCTTTATCCACCAGTTGTATCTTCCCTGCCACAGGTTAATTATGTGGCTACTTGTCATGTGCCCGCAATCAGTGATGGTGCCATTGTGCATCGTGTGCTTGGGGCATTGGGTCCTAATTTTCAAGATATTTTTCTCCCACCAGAGGTGAACCTCTTCGAATCTATGACCTCTTACTCATCATAATGAAAGCTGGTCAGAGCACATTTCATTTTCTTATGTCAAGCTCCTTAAAAAATGAAACAAGTTGGTTAGAGCATGGTTCGTTTTCTTGTGTCAAGCTCCTTAAAAAATGAACAAGCTGGTCTGAGGATGGTTCATATTCTATGTCAACCTCATTAAAAAAATGAATTAGATTTTGAGGATGGTTCTTTTAGTGTGTCAACCTCGTTAAAACAATGAAACATGTTCCCGTTCAATTCGATTTTTGCTAGATCTCGTAAAATCCTAGTGGAGTCTTTCTCTTGATCTCATTTTTTGAACCTTCACTCCATTTCCTATGGACTGAAGTTTGGGGGCATGTACACCTCGAATTGAGTCACCTTGCTGGGGATGCCTGTTTTTAAAGAATAGTTTACTTTTGTTTCAAGCTTGTGTCAACATGAAACCAATCTCAAGCATAGTTTACTTTTGTTTTCAAGCTTGCATGAAAATGAAATCTTTTGGTTTTATACCCTTTGTGAACATTTTTCCCTGATTCCAGTGTCATTACTTATTATGAAGATTATTTAACTGATACATTAGTTAAACATTGTTTAGTCATTTGCATAATTTGTAACAAGAATCATCACATGTGCAAATATCCATGTAGGAAAATAGATGTGTATATATATATATATCGCATGTTTACAACTGTGTGCATCATAGAACCCAAAAATATATATGTTTGTTTCAGTTACATCATGAGACAAAATGTCTCTCAAAAATGTGTGGAAATCAAAGCCTATGAGCCTAATTGGCATGGTGCTCATGATAGCACGTCACAACTTGTACCAACCACCTCAGCAAGAGATGGATACGACTTGACACCACTATAGTGTGCCTATGATAGGCCCGAGGCACATCATCCAAGCGATCATAGTCTGGGACCCCACGGGAGATCCCCTCCAGGTTCTGTACTATCTCCTCCTTACCAGCCTCACCATGAGGATCGAAATTGCAAGGAACTTGCCTCGCTATCGGCGACATACCTGCAGGACACTCTGGGCCAACATCTACATACATATAATAGTAGCTGTCAGAACATGCATATATACAAAAAAATCATAAACTCGTGAAAATAAAAAATGAATCTTACCTAGCTCTTCATCCCAATCCTCTCCCTCTGGGAGTGAGAGGTCTGGATCTTTGGTGAATTATGTGCCAGCGTAGGGCCAATCCTCCATGACAATCAGTTGTCTTCAGAGCCAATAAAAAAACTCTAGCCTCCAGGACATCTTTTGGCCACCCCCTGCTCTAGGCATCAGTGTGGCCCATCGGGCCATCCGTTGCTCGCTGGGTGGTGGCATCGGGACAATAACCTTTTGACGCTGGAATATGGGTAGTCATTCCAAGAAGAAAAATACTAGAATTGATCCATACCAAAAATATTTTAGTTTGGTCTTCTTGCACTTAGTGATTTTTCATTTGATGTTGATAGTCATGGCCTCAGCCCAGTTCAAAAGAGTCGGGTTCATACACTCTGAGGCAAGGAGTAGCTATGTCTTTGTGGCCTCATGCGGCACTTGTGATCCTGCAGGCCACGTGATAGTGTGCATCACTACTATTAGTGCCAAATCAGGGATGGTTTGGATGTCCACTTTGCCACTCCCTGTTCCTTTTCGTGCCCCTCGGCACACCCTGTCAATTACCATTGCCATGCTTTCCCCGGAAGGACGGGTACCGGTCAAGATAGGGATTTCACCCCTATGCGAAAATCTAGTGATGAAATACACATTAGAGACTTCAAGTTCAAGCTCCTAATCCCGAAGTACAAACTTTCTTGATCTTCGTCCCAAATGCTTATCAAATATTAAAGCAATTCGGGCTGAACCGGGAGGCACGATGTCAAGAATAATTTCTTGAGCCCACAATTTCTGATGGCGTTCATGCATTGTTCATTTTCCATGGCCTGTTCATCCTCCTCACTGTGTTCTCTCTCTTTCCACTCAATAACAATATTTTCTACTTTGTACCTGCATGCATTGTTCATATGAACATTGTAAGTCTCCTTAGGCATCAAAATTTGTAATCAAATGGCTACATTTTCTTAAAATTGAGGCGGATTTTGGGTTACGCGGTTGGCGCCACTGTTTTTCTAACAGTCACGCCACTAGGCGCGACCCTTGTGTAAAAAAGGGTCGATTTGCGAAGGTATGTGCCCGAAACACGCGCTAACCGCTATGCCCTAGTTTTTACAAAACCTCCCCTAAAGGATTCAAAATGAAAATTAAAGGTAATAAAATTTAGTTCAAAATATGGCAAATCGTGTCGGCTCTTACTTGAAACTGACGGAATCTAGATTGGTTCACTGGATTTCTCACAATAATTGCCACAAGATCGCAAGGAAAATGGGTCACTGTTGCTCTGGAAAGAGGTAAAAGTGAAAAGTAAAGAATGTTTACCACTTATGGTCTTTTATAACTTTTCAAAATCTTAAATTAGGTTTTTAAACATATTTTTTGATTATTTTATCATATTATTTCCAAGGAATACGTTTTACACACGTCTTTTTGTGTAGCGACAGGTTTTCACATGGTTATGACGAAGAAACGAGTTGCATTTTATACTTTTTCGAACTCGGAAAAAACACAAAAAAGTCACTATTGGAGTCACCTTTCATCTCTTTTCCGACTCTCTAAAACTGAAAAGATTGTCGAGTCACTTGTCATTTTGAACTCGTTAAATTGGCTGCGAAACGATATCTACCTAGTATACGTTTACCCATTTTTCGGGCTGTGATAGATTATTTATGAAAAAGGAATACCTTAGCCTTTCGTGACTAAGAGGTTCTCTCAGACGCAGTTTTATACCTTTTCAAATCTATGAGACTATCTATGAAAAGGGAGCACTTGATTTTTCTTTTCCGCTTTCTTTTCAAACTCTTTAAATATTGAAAGACGCAAAGTTCTCCCTTTTTCAGAATCGTTAAAACTGATGACATCAGACTCTGTCATCATGATGTTACTCGAGTTCTTCCTTCCTAGGGCTCGTAAAATGTACTAGGTTGGATTTTTCCGAAGAAAAAACCTACATCGCAAGCATATGCTATCCCCTTCAAGCTTGTTTTAAAAAATAATTGGGGTACTCGCTAGAAATGGTGGGGGGAAATGGAACCAAATTGTAGTCGTGTTGGCAGTATGTTGCTCTTGAACATGGCACTTGTCTGCATTCCTGTCGAGTTGGGGACATCTCACTTCACCATTTGTTTTCCTCCATGGGTTTGGGTAATCTCTTTTGACCGCTCATCTTCTCTTTTCCACGTCGCCATGACCTCAGATCCTTTGATGACAAAAACTGCCAAATCTAGTGTCGTGTCGTCGATATGTTCAAGATAAGTTTTCCTCTGAATTTTTCAACCTCCCTCTGATTCTCTATTGGTCTTGAATCACTAACATCATATTCCTCTGTCTCGTGTCAATGATGTGGGAAACATTATGGCCCACCTTCAATCAAGGTCACTTCCTGTCAACTCCAGCTCATTATCCAGGAAGTTGATCTAGAGACTCCCTTTAGGTACCTTGAATCCTACTTGCCTTAATGGCAGGTTCTTCGCATTCGACATAAGGTCAACATCATTGGCCTTCGATCGAGTGACTCTGCGGGTGTTCGATGTCAGATCACTATTCACATTACATGGACTATACCTTTCGTACCTTGAGAGCCATTATCATTATTAGTGGTTTCTCTCGTGTCTGTTAACAACTTTCATCATTGGCTGGTAATCAGACGATGCTCTTTCATGTTCGAATTCAACTCACATATTTGAATTCTCAAATTTGTACTTTGTTCGGGTCGAGATGGAGCGCAAGACCCTAGGTTTTGTCTGATAAAATCCAAGCTGTGGGTTCTTTGTGGATTCCTATGACTTATTATATGACTCTTCTGATTGGATGGATGCGACCATACTTGAGTCTATTTTTTGATCCCTACTGTTGTATGATTGTGTCCATACCTTGGATCTCACTGTTTATGTACTTTATTATGGATGGCTTCACCCATGCAAGATGTCATGTATTAGATGTATCAGTTGTATTCGTGCTTGCAAGTTTTCTGACAACAGTGTTTGGGTCGAACGCATTCTCATAAAGCATTTCACCCCACCCTCTCTCTCGGACCTCATGCTTTATGGGGCATCTGTTAGATACCATTTTGTCATCATCCCTGCAATCCCTCGCCGTGCATATTGGAGGGTCTTTCCCGTGACCTGTGAGTAGTGTCATACTCTACAAACACCTTCTTTTCATCCTTTTGCATAAGGAAATCATTTCTCCTATTGAACATTTCCTCAAAAAGCCCATAAAAACCTATGTTTTGGCCTTGGAGCGGGTAGCCAGTAAATCCCTCACGCCAATATGGAGGATGTACACTAGAGCCCACACCACCTGGCACTCTGTCTCTTTGTTGTGCCCACGCCAACCTTTTTGGGAATTTTTTTTAATAAATTAGAGGCGGAAGTTTCCTTTAACCACCTCAGGGATGAGTCACAAAAGGTGGTTAACTTGATGAGCCATGGATCTCCCTCTTTAGGTAGTGGTTTCCTCCTCCCATGGAATACTCCTTGAAGATAGGTCTCCCTTCCATGATTATAGGGATCCTAACCTCTCCCTCTACCTCTATATAAACATGCCTTATCCCTTTATGAAAGCTAGCTAAACATATAGCCAAAAATATAAACTTGGAGAAGCGATACTATAGCTGAGTAATCACTATTGAGAAGGTAGAACCAAGGAGAATTCCGTAGAGAGAGCCCCGTCTGAATTCCCGATGAGCCTTTGTGAGATGCACTCCACTGGAACCCTGTTGGAGGAGACCGCAACATTGAATCTTGATTGTACTCTTCCTTCCTTTTTTAATATACTCGACTATGTTATTGGTTCCATCATTGTGTTGTGTTTATTGATGCAATTGATTTAGTCTTCTTCGACTGACTGATAGTTATGAATGCGAATAGTATGTTGTATATCGTCTTTGTTTCTTGTGTAAGTGCAGGTATCCGAGCGTGAGAATGAGAGGATCGTGATCTGTCAAACCAAGAGTGAAAGGCAGCCACTCTTTCTGATGACAAAAATAGCGTAGGACCTCTGGTAAGTTATCTATCAAATCTCTCTCCATTTGTTAACTAGGAATCGATGTTATAGCATGTCTTGTTTGTGGCTAGACCCACTCTAGGGCTAGTGGGATTGCCTCTGTCCACAGAGGGGATTTACCTCACCAACATACATGAATCATCTTGAATGGATTGAAGGTAATTTATAGGAGGCTAAAGAAAAAACATTGCCTACATCAGCATTACAGACTCCTATTGCAAAGGAGAGAGAAGGTAAAAGAGTTATATATGATCAGCCAACTCCAATGACTTATTCATCCAGCAAAGAGTTTAAAATGCATTACAAGAAGAATAAAAAGCTTAATACAAAGGTAAATCTTAGCAAGGAGTCAGATAAAGAAGTAATTATTATTACTGAAGAGACACCTTCTTCCACACAGGTGGGTGATAAAAGAACTTCTACTACTCCTACTACTTCTACAATTTCTAAATATCAGGAATCAACATCTTCTCAAGATCAACAGAAAGCCATTCGTACTAGTATAGTTGCTATAGGCGAGAAGGAGAAGATTGTCTTTGGCACCTTCAAAGAGATAAATTTGAAGAGTGAAATTTTAAATACCAGTACATACAACCAATTTTGGAAACAAAATCCCAGCTCACAAAGTAGGTTGCTTTCATCTTTTGTTTCAGAAAAGGGAGAAATTCTTTTTGCTTTTCTTCAAGCACAAATTCCATGGCCACAGTCAGAAGAAAATTATAAAAGGGCTACATTTGATTTTGATACAAAAGAGATACATTAAATAGATCAAATGGAGCTACACAATATAAATATGGTGAGATGATTTCATACACTCTCACTAACACTGCTATGATTTTATCAAAATTGCAAGTTTCATTGGCTAATGTACAATCACAGCTGAAAATGGAGAAGTTGTCTTCATTTGAAAAGGACACAAGAATAAAAAATCTGGAAGACTTGGTGATTAAAATTGGGTATGATCCATCCAATTTCATTGCAATAGAAGAAATCATCAAGAATAAAAATGCTGACATAGCATCCTTAAGGAAACAATTGAAAATTCTAGCCATAGAAGATCCTTTGGCTAAAGATATTCAAGAGACTGAATCTCAGAAGACAGAAATGATGAAATTGATTATAGAGAAAAATCTCAAATAAATCAGATGGAATCAGAGTTAGAAAAAATGATAAAGGAAAAAGAAGTAGCAGCAAAAGCATCAAAGGTTCCTTTAGAAGCAGTCCCCCTTGCAGTCATTCCTATAGCCACACCTACTACATCAAGTATTGTAGATGGAGCTGAGAAACTCACCAAAGTAGTTCAGAATATGTCCATTTAGGAAGAAGATATAAATAAATTACAGGATCATGTAAAATTATTGCAATTTCAGAAATCTAATGTTGATATTTCACATGCAGCTAAAGCACAAAGAGCCAAAACGTTAATTAAAAGGTCGCAGAAAGAGAAAAAAGAATCATCCATTGGAAATATTTTGTGCCAATTAAAAGAGATAATTTGGGCAGACATTATGATCTTTAAATGAGATTCAGCCAAGTATAAAAATCATATTTGAGAAAAAGGAGTTGATACAGAGGGAAAATGAGGCTATTACAACAATCTAAGCACAGCTGGGAGATAAGCTTGCTATATAAAACAAAATCATAAAGCTTCTGAATGCAAAAATCAAGTATGATTTGGATGATTTGGGAATATATGACAGAGCAAAACAACCCTGGAAGTGAAGAAGGTGATCACAAAGAAGAATTTTTTTCTTAAGCTTGAGGAAAAGCGTCACAGTCTGGAGGTCATAGTTCAGAGATTTTTCAGCGAAATAGAGCCTCTGACATAGAAAGGGTTGCCCTCTTTATTTTTTATTAATGATAAATTGATGACCAAAGAGGATTATTGGAGAATACTAAAGGAAATTTACAAATATACTGCCAAGTTTTCAAACATTAAAGGCACATTTACATGAAGGGAATTGTTGGGAACCCTGAGTAATGACATTTATATTCACTATGAAATCAAACACGTTTTTGTGGTGAGTCTAACTTTTGCTAAATACACTCAAGCAGATGAAGTTTACCATAAGGTAATGAAATTGGTCATCCCTAATGAAGAGCGTTGGGAAAATCTGTGTGAATTTCAAGGGTAATTAGTAAAAACAGAAATTCAAATATTTTCTAGATCAGCAGTCAACTGACAGTGAGCACAACCCGCAATTATCTCCTTCAACAACAGTTTTCAGTTAGAGCAACGCCATCACAGAGAGTTGAATTTATTTCCATGATGTAGTTAGAATTTAGTTAGCAAATAAAGAATTATCTGTTATGATAGCCCTTAATGTAACTATTGTAATTTTTCTTTTCTATAAAGACTTCGTTGTATGAAGTATTGTTGTTGGACAATCCAATTTTTAAGACTCTTTGTATTATTGTAGACCTTTATAAATTAAATCAAAGGAGTTGCAACAATTTTTTGTGAGATTCATGTGGTATTTTTTTTAGCACTGTGTCTTTCTCTATTATTTCATTTCCATTTCATTTTTTGTGTAAAAATATTATCAGTTTATAAACAGAATTATCGGTTACATCTTCTGTTTATTAATATTTCTACAATGTGTCTTTTCTTCTGATGAATGAATTCAGTAAAATGCTCATTCAGACCCCTGCCTTTTTCTACCACTATACACAAATGGAAAATTAATTATGTCAAATTGTTTGCCTATCTTTCCTTACTCTGTTCTCTGTAATTCAGTCTTTGAAATTAGTTTTAGTTTCACTAATCATAATTTTTGTACAGCAAGCAAATTTCTAAATAAATTTTAAAACATATTTAAATTATATCTAGCCTAAAATCTGGTACTCAGCCTAAAATTGAATATTTAAAATGTGACATAGAGAGATCCCTCTCTGGTTAGGTAGGGCTAGCTACCTAGATAAAATTTGGTTTGTGGTTACCTCTCTTCACTCCTATTTTCAGCCTAGGAGCTTGGGGAGAGTGATAACACATTGCAACATTGTTTTGAGGACTTTGTTGATAGCTTCTACCTGACCTTTGGACTGATGGTAGTATGGGGATGAAAGCTCATGAGAAAAACCAAGGTGTTGGGATAATTCCTGGAATATTTAGTTTTCGAAATTTTTCTCGTGATCATATACCAATTCCTTGGGAACATGGAACTATGTAATGACATGGTTGAAGAAAAACCATGTGGTAGTTTCTTTAGTGTTATTATATGTGGGTAGGGCTTCCGCCCACTTGGTGAAATAATTGAAGGCCACCAATATGTATTTGTGTTTTCTGGATGATGGGTGTTGCAGGTCATGAATTATATGCCCTATTTTTAGAAAGGGTCAATGGCAATGACGGGGTGTAAAGGAACTAGAAGGGCTCGTGCCTTATGAGCATATCATTTGAATCTCTCACATCATTTGATCGCTTGAATGTATTCATGAAAGAGGGTGGGCCAGAAGTAGCCGACACAAACGAATTTTTGAGCAGTGGCCATCCTTGAGAGGTGGTCGCCACAAGCCCCACTGTGATAGTCATTCAAGACCTTATTATCTTGGTTGTGAGTGAGGCACCTACAAAGGATGGTGTTTGTTATCACTCGGATTGAACCACATACTAAGAAAGGCAATTCCAAGGTAACCACAAACCACGCTTAGCCAAGTAGCAAGCCCAATTAGGAAAGGAGAGGGCTCTCTCCGTAAGGATCACAACCAATATGGATGAGTAAAGAAGATATTAGGCTAGGTATAGTAGCTCATGATTTTGATTTGATTGTATAGGGTTGTGCTGGATCAGAAGGAGTCAAACAATCAGGGCAAGGAAAATTAGGTCAAAATTTTCAAGGTGTTCTATGGAGAAAGTTAGGTACAATGGTTTAGCACTTTGGGATTTCGATGGTGGGATGATAAAGATAGGTGAGGATCTAGAAAGAGCATGGTAAAATCATGGTTTATTTCTAAACTGAAGAAACTATAGGCTCTGAATATTTACCCAAAACAGAGCATAGAATTATGGATTATGTTCATCAAGATTGAAAACATTCACTTAATACATATGAAATGATGGATGAAATAAACAAAAAATTATAAAAACTGAGTACAAAAGGAGAAACTAGAAGTAGACACCATATCACATGGATCCCATAAAAATAGCTACAAATTTGATTAATATTCCTGCTCATAACAGATACAAAGTGTGTCTCTTCAAAATATAAGCATCCAACTGAGTCCAACCCTTCCAAATGAGAAAGAAGAAGAATATATAGACCTAATAACCAATCTCTTTAGCCTTAGGAGGTAGAATCCATGAGATGAGGATCTATTCCAAGAAATACTGAACTGACAACTAGAGAATGGGGTGGTCAAAGTGACTCATCTAATTTAAGAAAAATGATTCACTACATGTCATTGAGGCCATTTACCTAATGTATCTACCCTAAGTAACATATAGAACACCATATGTTAGTATGAATCTTTTTTCGAAGTTTACAAAAAAAGACCACTTTAGCTATGCATAAATTATAGCCCTAACATCAAATATGGCTTCCAATATCTTCAGATCTGCAGTTAGTTGATCAAGACAAATGCTGCACAAATCTAGATCTATGCATAAAAAGACATTAAGCAGTGAAAATAAGGTTTTGCTCCATACATCCAATAGACAAGACAAGAACATTATTTTTCAAAGAATTTTATATTAAGGGCACCTGGGAGGAAAAAAATAAAGGTGTTTCCAATTCTCCTCAATGGGATGGGTTCTTGAAAGTCCTCAACACTTCAGATCTAGAAATTCTCTCTCTTGTTGGTGTAGAAAACTTAGACAAACATAGAACTCAAAGGGAGCTCACAAAGTGAAATAATAGAAAATTTGACAATGATAATGGCTCAAAGTCAAACCAAGAGTATAGATCCAGAGTGATCTAAGAGGCAGCAAAAGGTGAAGAATGGGAGCAAAAACCCTCCTACTTATAACAAAATATTGGGTCATTCTAGATCTTGGTGCATGATTAAAATAATATTAACCAAATCTAGATCCACCTTTTATGGAATATTTTATTATATTTTTTGGAGGGGAAAAGTATTTGACTTGGGTCAAATCCCTTTATTTGTAAATAATAAATAAATAAATGATTTATTTATCATTTTAAGGAAGTGGCTGAAAGATAATTAAATAAATAATTATTTATTTAATTATTTATAAATTATTTAGTCATATTTAACAAGGAATATTATTTAAATACGATTTAAATAATTATTCCTAGAAAATAAGAAGATAAATAAGGATTTATCTAACTAATTTCCTTGTTTTGGGTTAAATATGACCCGGAATAATAATTAAATTATTGTTTAATTAATTATTCCATGAGGAAAATCAAACAAATATAAATTTGTTTAATATTTCCTTTTGGGGTTTCTTGTTTAGACCATAAACAACTTAATAAATGTGTTTTATTAGGTTATTTTACATAGTGAAAGCAATTTTACTTAGAGTAAAATTGGTCTTACATGGTGTACTTGGGTATATCTAATGATAATAGGTTAGATGACCAAAAAATGGTGTAACACCATAATTCCATCATCAACCACTTATTACATTAGTAAAAAGTCAAATTTACACAAGTGGAAGTTAATTCTAAAAACTGAGAAAATTGACAAAACAGGCAAAATTTGTCCTAAGTGCAGCGCCAAGGAGGAAAAAATAGGTCTTCTTGTAGGTCATGTTTGACTGACTTCCTGATGTCAAAATTGAGCTCATGATAGCTCATTATAAAGCTTGTCTTGTCTATTTGTGATATCGTCTTTTTTTTCTTATTTGGAGTTGATTTGACCCCTCAAAACGACATTCTCTCAAGAGTGCCTCTAAGCGCAGCACCATGCTGAAAAAGAGGCAGAAACATAATTTTTTGGGTGTTTTTGACTCTTTTTCTTGACCAATTTTGCTCCAAATTCTTAGAAAAAGTACAGTGGGTATGTCCTCATCATTATGAAACCAATGATGTCTTCCTTTTTCTAATTATCTACCAAGGCACTGCGCTTAGGGCATAATTTCCTGTGTTTTTCTAAAATTGCCAAAACACTGAAAAATCTTCAAAATTTTTGAAACTTCTAAAACATTGTGGGATTGGCCCACAACTACATGTCAATTTTGAGCTTAAGAGGCTTCAGCAAGCATCTTGATTTTATTCCCTCCTTTCTTTCCCTTCCGGATCTTCCTCAATTTATCCTTCATCTGTTTGACCTTGATATTGCAAATTTTGTTCCGGGTCTGATAGTGATGGGCCATGTGCATAAGAATCTACTTGTATTTGTTGGCTTTCACCAGTAGCTTCTCTAAGTGAATTTTGACTCTCTCAAGTAACACTTCTCTGTTGTCTTCAATTTCCTTTGCCAATTGCTAGTCAATAGTCAAATTTTGAGTTTCTTGATCTTCTTGCTCTAAGGCTCTTTTAAGGCCTCTTGTCTTTGGCCTTTTCCAGATATTTTCAGCCTCCTCAAGGTCTTCTATGGCAGCTTGGTTGATCATGTTTTTCCTCCTCTATTGCAGAAACTTCATCTCCAAAAGGGTTTGTTTGTCTGTCAATTGTTTGTTCTCTTACTCTAGCGAACAGATGATGAATTTTTCCCTCTCAAGGTTGTTTTGCAACTCTCTGATGTGAGCCTCCTTTTCTTTGATGCCAATGTTTGATGTAGTATTATCATCAATCTCTTCAAGTTCTACTAGCTCAAAATTAGCTTCTTCCTCATGGGCATCTTCATGCTATTGATCTGTTTCTTCATGACTAACCTCTATGATTTTCTCCTTTCCTTTTAGTGCATGTTGTACATTCTTTGTTGATGAAGAAGGAAAAGCCCCTTCCACACCATGTGGAGAAAACATTTGCCTCTATGTTGATGAAGAAGGTAAGGCCCCTTCCACACCATGTGGATAAAACACTTGCCTCTCTACTTCAAACAGTTTTCTAAGCCCTGTCTGATATGTTAGACTACATTTTTTGACTGGCCCTGGTGATTTGACTTGATGCTTCCTTGTTTTTATAGTTGTAGGGCTAGTAGATGTCTCTCTTCTCCCTTGTGGCACTGGTGGAGGAATTTGGGGATTTGTGAATATGTAATTTGAAATAAAGGTATCCCAAGAGATTTTCAGTAGATATAGATGATGAAGCACAATGAGTTTGATGAGGGAGTGATGACAGAGGATGTTCATTTGCTGATGATATGCTTTCTTTGACACCAAGTATGCCATATATTCAATGTCCTGGAACAAGAAATATGGAATTTTCAACATCCTCACCATAGTGAAATGCATGAGTAGCCTAATATGGTATGTGTACAATATATAAAATCTGCCCTCACAGATAAAATATTTCATGATAATATTCATCATCGGTGCATAATTTCTAAGGAGGAAACTGAAGGGAAAAAGTTTTCTTCCTTCATTCTTGTACCTGGTTTTGAGATAGCGCACAAAATAATGATCATCCAGGTCCTATGCTTTATACCATCTCTCCCCAACATTTCAAATCCCTGTAGTATCATCAATGATGGCAATGTACAAGGCAAAAGTTACACCTGCAAGAGTTACCCTGTTATCATGGAGGTTTAGTATGAAGAGTCTAGTCAAATCAGGATGATGCTGAACTCATTCCACCTTTTCACAAAACTCATAACACCCAACATATCTGAAACAAGGCACAACTAAAGATGAATCCTCTAGCTCTCTAAGTTTTGTTGGATCTATTATGATGATTTTTCCTCCTTTATGTGGCCTTCTATGTTGTACAACCTTATTTTCCTCAAACTCATCATCACAATTTTCCTCCTCCATGTAATCTTTGTCTTCTCTCTCCATGCTTGTTTCTTTGGCACTTTGAAAACCTTGATTTAGCGAAGAAATACAAATTTGAATAATTTGGAAGATCTTGGAGGGTTTTTGGCCTAAGCGCAGCACCTCACCCAATAGTGCAGCGCCCTTCTCCTAAGCACGGTGTTGTTCAGTTTTACACTACTAGAACTTCCCTAAGCGTAGTGCCTAACCCAGGAGCGCAGCGCCAGGGAATTTCTTCATTGTTTCTCTCCTTGCTCGACTCTATTGCTCCAAAACATGTTTTTTCTCTTGGAAAATGAACAAATGAGGTTTTCTTTTGGCAAAGGAGCTTTTTATATCTTGCATGATTTTGACTTTTGAATGATGTGAACACACATTTTCCTTTTTTCTCAATAACCTTTCACAACACCTTTTGATGCTTTTGGTGATTTGGATTCTTTTACCTGATCTTTGTATCTTTTCGTGAAATTGCATTTAGCTAGGAATAGGTAGCTTTTTGGGTTTATTACATATAGTGATTTTAAAATTACATAAAATTATAACATAAAAATATCTCTGTTTTTATCTCAAAAATGTCATTTTTGAGATGAAAACTTACAAAAATTAAATGTAACTTTACATGGCAAACTTTATTGAAACAAATCATGAGTTTTATTTCTAGATCATCTTCACACCTTCTACTGTGCTTTATTTCAAATGAGACCATGCAATGAGCTGACCTAATGAAACCCTAGTGACCTAATAGAAAATAAAAATAGTTGTCTCAACGAGTGTTTTGAATAAAAGTGAAAAGAGAGCAGATTTATTTCCAGTATGATGAAGACATGGAAGAGGGTCAGTAGGCATATACTTGTGAAGGAAAATGGGACACTTGACAATGACAACCACCAGTGGAACAATTTTATATCATGACCTAATGGAATGATTGAAAATTTCTTTAGAATGGGACACCTAATATGCACATGAAAAGTGTGTTTTGATCCCTGGTGGAAGTATGAAAATAATGACACTAACATTGGCCTTATTGGGGATGGCAACTCCTTGGAGGTGTCAAGAACATCATAGATGAAGTGCCTAACCTTTGGGCCAATACGGTCAAACAATATAAAATATTTTAGACTCTAAAACTAACTCTAAAACTGAATAAGAATTGAATAAAAACTCTAAAAATAACAGAAAATCAACAAGCTTTATGGCCTTCACTTCAGGCCCCAAGCCTAAATGATTTTCTGCTCCAAATCTTGCAGAAAATACAAACTAGTATTTACAATGAAAGTGGAGAATTTTTTTACAAGTTTCATCTAAAATAGTAACGTTTCAAGAGCTTACCATTGACTGGTCCTCCTAAACATTCTTGTCCATTCATTTCTTTCAGAAAATAGGCATTTTGTCCTCGATAAGCTAAGATCTTGTATGATCCTTTCCATATATTTTCAAACTTTTGTGTCTTCATTTCTTGCATCCCATTGCAGCACTACATCTTCCAACTGAAACTTATCTACCTTGGTTTTGCGATCATAAATCTTTTTTATTTTCTCCTGAAGTTTGAAAGTAGTCTGAGAATCTTCCTCCTTGTTTGTTGAAGGTGAATCATTTGATTTATTCGACGTTGAATATCATCTTCCTCTCTCTTTTCTTCCTGTGATAATCTCGTGACATGGACTGCAAGTGATGTAGGAAACACTGTATCCATACCATAAACCAATTTAAAGGGTGACATACCTATAGACTTCTTCGTGCTCACTCTGTATTCCCACAAAGCATTGGTAAGCTTCCTATGCCAATTTTTCTTGTTCTCCTCCAACATTTTCTTAATGATATTAACTAAGGATTTATTAGAGGACTCAGCTAATCCATTTCCCTATGGATAATATGGGGTTGAATGGCCCAACCTGATGTTATACTTGTGAAAAAAATCAGTCATTTTCTTTGACTTGAATGCTGCTGCATTATCTGTAATAATCTTGTGAGAACAACCAAAACGAGACAAAATATTGGATTCTAAAAACTGAATAATTACCGTGTCCATAGCTTGCCTTGTAGGAATAGCCTCGATTCACTTGGTGAAGTAGTATATGGCTGTTAGAATCCATCTATGTTGCATTGATGATGTGGGATGAATTTCCCCAATAAAATCAAGTCCCCATTGCTTAAAAGGAGCATTTACTACAATAGGTTTTAGCAGAAGAGGAAGGAGTTTTCTTTTTCCCTGAAAAACTTGACATTCATGACAATTTGTGACTATTTTGTACAAATATGAAAATAGATTCGGCCAATAATACCCTGCTCTCAACACTTTATTAGCTATTTTTTTCCAAAACAAATGACCTCCACAATCTCCCCTATGGAAGTTATACATTACCTATTTAGCTTCATATTCAACCAGATAATTTAAAAGAGCACCTCCTAGATCTTTCCAATAAAGGGCACTACCTAGAATGAAGAATTTTTCAGATTTAATTTTAAAGACGTGCCCTTGATTTTTGACATTCCAAGAGGAGGACACAAGTGCTGAAGAACATACACTATATCTGAATACCATGGTGAAGTGAGAAACATTTCTGATACCTCTATTAGAATGCATCTTCTTCATCATATGACATTGTTGCAATAAGGTTTATGTCTAGAGCATGCAAGTTGGATTCATCCATGAGTTTGGCTAACCCTGCCCCTTTATCAGCTTGGTGGGCTTGATCTCGATATCATACTCTAGCATTGTTGTTATCCATTTACCTTGCCTTCCTTCTGGATCGGTCTGCGTGAGAACTTCTTTTATAGTTGCATTTGGAACATAAGCTATAGTGTGTGAATGTAGAATATAGACATGGAGATCCTTCAAGGCTTTTATTAAGGTCAAAGCTTTCTTCTCGATAATATTATAGCAAAGAGCAGCATATCTAATGGCTTGACTAAATAAATTAATGGGATTATCAACCTAATCCTTCTTTTTCATCAAAACCGCAGCCAAAGTGTGCTTAGATGCAAATGAAAATATTATAAAATCACTGGTATAATCTAGACTTACCAAAACAAGATTTGTAGTTAAAGCAAGCTTTACCAAGTTGAAATATTTCATAACATCATTGGTCCATTTTACACTACTGTCCTTTTTGAACATATTAGTCAGTTCATGCAAATGCTCAACCAAATTAGGAACAAATCTTCGTAAAAATTCATCTTACCATTGAAAGATTATATCTCCATTTTATTACGTGGAAAATATATTTGTTGAATTTCTTCTACTATGGAAGGATCGATGTGAATGCCACCTTTGGAAATTATGTATCGAGAAGTTTTCCTTCCTACATGGCAAAACAACTCTTTTTCGGATTCAAATAAATTCTGAACTCCCTGCATTTCTGAAAAACAATTCTCAGATGGTGTAAATTTTCATCATCAAAACCAGAAAACACTGTCAAATCATCTAAATACACCACTAAGAAAACATATTTCTCATTAGCAAAGGCTATATCCATCACTCGCTGAAAAGTAGCCCCTACATTCTTGAGTCTAAATGACATTTTGAAATACTGAAAGGTTCCCGACGGTGTTGTGAAAGTATTTTTACCTTGGTATTCTTCATGTACCAAAATATGATTATAACCTGAATAACCATCAAGCAACGACATTCGTGATGCTTCAACTACCCCTTGCAGAACATGGTCCATCTTAGGAAGTGGGTAATTATCCTTTAAAGACACTTTATTCAAATTCTGGAAATCAGTGCAAAACCTTATCTCTTCGGTTTTTTTCCTTACCAAAACCAAATTCGAAATCCAAGTAGAAAATCTAATTGGAACAATGATACTAGATTTATACAATCAATTTACCTCTTTTTTGATGGATGGCAATAGTCTTGGATTCATCCTTCTCAACTTCTGTCTGAAAGGTTTTTGATCTGGCTTGATGGGAATAGTGTGTTGAATAATATTTTTTTCATAGACCTTCAAATTTGCATAGTTCTATGATAAAATATCAAAAAATTTAGATAACAATTTGATGTACTTATATTTTTCCTTGGGAGATAATGTCTTAGACAGATTAACCATATCGGGCTTATATTTTGTCCTGATGTCTACGTCTTCCACACCCTTTTCTGTAGGAGTCAATGTTGGTTTTCTCGCCACATCATCATGATTAAACAGTTCTTCTAAAGGTATGAGACCTCTAGGAATAATATTATCTTTTAGCTGCAAAACATTAATCTGATTGGCCTCTATGTTTTGATCATCAAAATCATAAACATCATTAATAAAAGCATCTTTGAAATTTCCTTCATTCTGCAAAAAGCTAGTAATTTCTTTGTCATCCCAAAAAACTTGCCAGTACCTTAAGTTATTAGGAACACTAGGTCTATGTTTGACATGGATTTAAAATTTATTACTTGAGTTCATCAGAATTTTGAGATTACTTGCTACCATAGAAAGTGAACCTACAATGATATTTTGACTTCTTGGTACCATTGTTAATGTATATTTAGGAAACATTTTTAAGATATCCAAGACAACATTCCTATAAGCTCTCATTCGCAGATGCTTTGCTTGATATTCTCCTTTCACCTACTTTATCACAAGCTCAGAATCACCATAAATAGAAATTATTTTTGCACCAAGTTTCTTCAAAATTTTGAGACCTATGATCAATGCTTCAAACTCCGCTTGGTTGGTAGAACAGTCAAAAGCCAATTTATAAGGGCATTCTCTAACGTTACTTGGAATTCCACCTGACTTACAAACAAGACTTCAAATCCAAATACCAATACCTGCACCTTCCTTACCCAAAGCACCATCGAAATCCATGCTCCAAAGGCAATCTTTGTGTTCTAGATGTTGAAACTTGAATATTGGTTATGATTTACTTTTGTCAGTCACCTCATTTTTTTGATCTGCACTGAGTTTATTTTATTCTAAGGGATGTTCAGAAGAAGTCACCATTTCTTTCTCTTTATCAAGAACTGCTCTAAAAATCTCTGAAACTTCTGGTACATCCTCTATCTCTACTATCTGATTACTTACATAATTCAAACTACCATCATTATACAAAATAAAATATTCTAGATCTGTATGTACAAATTTTATTGGATTATTTATGGGCTTATCCTTACTAGTGATCATGTACTTCATTTTATTTTCCCAGTACAATTTCCTTGATTGCCTGAAAACAAGAATAGTAGCATAAGAGAAGTCAAGTTGTAAAGTACCTTTGAGTTTGGCTCCCCATGATCTAGACAACAACATGTCGAATTGAGGCGGTATATCAACCACCACCACATCCATTAAGACATTCTTGGCTGGGATTTGGTCTAAGGAAACCACTAAATCTTTAATAATACTAATGTAAAGAACTCTACCATAATCAAACGAACAAAAATCATGATACGGTCAGGTGATATCCATGCCCATATTTTCCATAATAGTCTTTGGCATTAAATTGTGAGAAGCCCAGAATCAATCATAGCATTATGAAGTATGTACTCATGTATTCTAAGGCTTAAATAAAAGGGGGGAACTTCACTCTCTTCTAACTGACCATCTATAGCTAGACCGAAAAATGAGCTCAGGGTGGTCATCTTCAACATTAACCATATCGGAAAAAGGATCAACTAACAACATTTTAGACACCTAATGTTTATAGTGACTATTCTTTACTAATTATGTCAAAGGAATAGACACTTTCAATTTAGCTATTTCATTTTCTAAATTAAAAGTTGTGACTTTATCTACCTCTTTGGTGATAGTATCTCTTCTATCATTTTGATCCTTTGTTAGATTCTCTTTTTTTTGAGTGTCCTTCTCTTTAGTAGCTGAGCTTGTTGATGGCTGGTTGACTTTGCTATGATTATGATCCACATGCTCTTTACCCTTTTTCTGATTATTCGAAAGATCATTTTTTGGCTGGGCCTCATTTCTTTTCTGAATAGGATTAACAAGTACATCTCTGATCCTTAAAGAATATTGTTTATGTTGTGCACTTAAAGCATTCATATATCCACACTGGTAATCATTGGATTCAATTTCTAAATCATCATCATTTGCCAAGATATAGTCCTCATCTTTTAGAATATCCAAATTTTCAGTATACTCTTCATCTTTAGTCAGAAACATGGGCAAACCATCTACTGTAAAGAAATTATTTGTTTTGACCCCCGGATCTTCATATTCTTCCTCTTCCACTCCTTGAACATAATTCCACTACAACGGGGTCTGAATATATTGTTGTTGTATTGTTTGGTTAGGTGCTTTCTTCTCTCTTTGCTTGATTCTAAACTGAGGCTGCTCCTGCCCTCTAAAATTTGGGTTCTAGATTTGTGTTTCATGTCTATCTAAGATAGAAAATTGATCAACCATTATTTCCATTGTTCATAGTAATGAATCCATTTTAGCATTAGAAGTAGATGTATCCTCCTTGACGGTCACTCTCTTTTCATATCTCATCCTTGCTCTTTTGGCTAGCAAATTCGCTTCCACACTTACAACATTCTTTTGCATATCTTCTAAAGTTGTAGGATCACATTCACGTAACTGATATGCCATATCAGTATCAAATCCATCCGGAAATTTGAATAAAACAAAACCTTCTGGTGGTTTGATATGTGTAGGAAGAGCATTGTACACTACATTAAATCTCACACAATAATCTTGCACAGTCTGGCCAACATTTATTTTGATGTTCTCATATTCGGATATAATTTGAAGGGGATTTTTATTTTCTTCCCATATTTCTACAAACTGTCGATTCAAAACTTCTAAAGTGTCAATAGTGGCTACTGGTAGAGCTCTGAACCATTTTATTACTTCCCCTCCCAGACTTTGTGCAAACAACCTCATCTTCACATCCTTGATATCAATTTCATGAAGATAAAAGAAGTCATTCATCTTATCTGCGTGCTTTTAGGATGTCATAGGCTGATTATTGTCAAACAAAGGGATTTTTTTTTGGTAATATTGGGGCATAGCACCCGGGTTCTAAGGGAGAAAAAGGGGGGCATATCTTGTGGCCATGATGATTGGAGGTGGAGGATTTATAACAGGGATTTGGATGCTTGATGTAATCAATGGAGGATTGGTCACTGATTGAGTAGTATGAACAGTAAATGAAGTGATGGTAGAAGAATTTGGGATCTGAGGTCTTTTTATTACCCAAGCATTTATTTGCGAAGAATATTTCTGCAGATCATTAAGAACCTGTAAAGTTGTGACCCTTATCGTGACCCTGATTGTGACCCTGATTGAGAATGTGAAAATAGATCTTCAACAGGAATGTGAAAGGAAATAGAGGAATCAACAATTGTTTCGTCAACCCAACTCAAATATTTGCTCTGGAATAAGTTCTGTTCAAAATTTATATCAAACTCAATATCTTGCAAGTTTTCTAACTTTCCAAGGAATGAATTAGCTCTGGTAATGGAACTTTTCTCTGACTGATTTCCAGCTGAACTAGATGTCTCCACAAAAGTTTTGGATTTTTTTCCTATGTTCTGAGGATCACTAACAATCACTAGTAGAAAATGGCTAATTAGTTACTAAAAAAACGACTAAAATTTGCATATAAATGACTATTTTTCGGTCGGTGACCAATAGTAGCTAATTTACAGTATCTTATAACGCGACTAACTTTTGGTCGTTTTTAGCTTAGTCATTAATTGGGTATCTCAATTTTTTTGTCTAGTTGTATATTTGGTTTAGGTACCCGTCGCAATAGCGACGCTTTTTCCGCCGTCGGTATAACAACACTTATATGCGCGCCACATAAAAATACGAAACTTATATGCGCGCTACATAAAAATTCGAAACTTATATGCGCGCTACATAAAAATGATTTTATTGTTTCGTATGCGTTGCAATAGCTACATTAACATCTGATATGAAGCGCGCATTCACCCTTCGCTCTTGCAGAACAGCATTCACCCTCAGCTCTTGCAGAACAACATTTTCCCTCAGCATTCGGGCTCAACTCTTACAGAACAGCATTTTCCCTCAGCATTCGCCCTCAGCTCTTGCAGAACAACATTCGCCCTCAGCTCTTGCAAAATGGTAAGTTCTTACTGCAGGCCCTTCCTCCTATAGTAGGGTTGACTCTATTTGTGTTTTTTTGGTCAATTCCATTGGATTGTGTTAGGCTGTAGGGTTCTCTCTAGATGTCAAGAATCAAGATTCAATACCCTCTATTATCTTCATCACCCAATACAAGATTTAAATTTTTCCCGAAGAAACGCTTATTAATTTGGCCGCCATTATTTCTCCCTGCTTTAAAAACCCTACATTTAAATGAAAACAAGCATTGCATTTCAACTACAAAAATCTATTAGTGTTCAAATGTACATGTGTGCTACATTAACGTCTAATATCACGCGCGCATTCGCCCTCCGCTCTTGTAGAACAACATTCGCCCTCAGCATTTGCCCTGAGCTCTTGCAGAACAACATTCGCCCTCAGCATTCGCCCTGAGCTCTTGTAGAACAACATTTGCCCTGGATTCGCCCTCAGCTCTTTCAGAACAGCATTCGCCCTACATTCGCCCTCAGCTCTTGCAGAACAGAATTTTCCCTCAGCATTCGCCCTCAACTCTTGCAGAACAGCATTCGCCCTCAGCTCTTGTAAAATGGTAAGTTCTTACTGCAGGCCCTTCCTCCTATAGTAGGGTTGACTCTATTTGGGTTTTTTTGGTCAATTCCATTGGATTGTGTTAGGCTGTATGGTTCTCTCTAGATGTCAAGAATCAAGATTCAATACCCTCTATTATCTTCATCACCCAATACAAGATTTAAAATTTCCCCAAAGAAATGCTTATTAATTTGGCAACCATTATTTCTCCCTGCTTTAAAAACCCTACATTTAAATGAAAACAAGCATTGCATTTCAACTACAAAAATCTATTAGTGTTCAAATGTACATGTGTGCATCACGTGTGTAGGGTATTCCTTTTCCACTTTCACATTATCCAAGAATGTGTGAAGTATAGTTCATATTTTTTGTGATTTAGATTATCTTGAAAAAGGAAAGGTAAATTATTTCCCATGGAAAAAGAAGGTTTTCCCTTTTTATAGGTTGTTTGGACTTACGTGGAAAAAATTATGGTATGCCTTTCATATTATGTAGTTTAAATTTGAATTAACAGATTATTATACATGAAAATATAATTACCTATGTGATGTCCTTCATCACTAATTAAAATTATAGGGTTTCAATTTCCTAGACTTTAACTCATCTGATGCTAAATTCTAGGTTCTCATTGGTGGATCACTCTTCCATTGATTTCCTTTCCCTCTGGATCTTGTCATACTTTAAAAGTCATCAATGATACATATATTATTTCAAGTATCCCAAAAGGCTTTATAGTAGAACATATTGTGAAGTTTTTTTGACACTTGAGGATTCTTTTTAGAACTGCAACGTGGTCTATGCTATCGAGTTATATATCAAGAAAATTGTCCTTAATAACCACACTATGAGGTAGGTTCAACCAGTTTGAACTTGTTGGGACATAGCATATGAAGTTGTGTGATGAGTCCATATCACAGGTCTATTATGGTGAAAAAAGTGAAGACACGTAATGATAGTTATTATGTTAACATTACTAAAAACATTTTCGAAATTATCCATGCTATCAAGATGTCAAAATTCCAGGCATTAGGTGTCAATACTCGTAGCTAATAGATAATAATAATAATATAAAAAAATCACAACTTTATCCTTGAAATATGATTGTTACACATTGGTAACCTAGTTCATGAGTTACTATCACCCAAAGATTGCAAAACAAACTTAAAATATAAATTAAACCAACATGAGAATCCAACTAAGGGTTCCTCGACAAAATCATGCCATAACCTGGCATTTTGAAACCCAAATTTGAATCCATCATAAGTAATACAATGCAAACTCAGATGGATTTTCAATGCATGTTTTCATGCTACACTTATTCTCTGTCTAGATATCATTTTTTAAATGGAACCATTAGTCAAGCCCACAGTCCTTTTTATGTGAAAAATTTCAGCCCTATTTGAGCTCTTTTTTGCTCCACCACCTCCATAAACCAGTGTTACACGGGGTCTCGCCCCCCCACCTAGGGGTCTAGATTCCTCGCCCCCTTGCGCTCCGGGGTCTTGGGGACTTCTAAAGGATGTTTCCCTCACGCCACCTCACGCCCTCGCACACCCCCTTTCACGCCCCCTCACACCCCCTCACAACCCCCTTCACGCCCCCTCACGTCCCCTCACCGCCCCCTTTTAGTTTATGGTTTCGTGTTAAAAGTTGATGTGCCACTTAGCATATTTGAGAATCCAAGTGATTCTGATTCAGATGGTGACATGGTTGATCTAGATATATTCGTGCAGAAGTTGGATGCAGAGACTAGTGGGGCATTAACTTGAGCATTTATGCTCATTTATCATTATGATGATATCATTTGATATTCATATGTTATGTTTTATGTTTTATGTTTCAGACATAACTTATTTGCGTTTAAGTTTTATGTTTCAGACTTGAGTTGTAAACTTCAGTTTAAACTCTATTTTAAATCTTGATATAATATGTCATATGATATCTTAAACTTTATTTTCATTGTACATTGTTAGTAGTTACATTAATGATTATATAGTTACAAACTTACAAACCTACATGCATGATTGTATGATGTATGTTTTAACTTTTAACTTTTAAATTTGTTTCAATTATATGATTCATCATTCATCGATTTGTAATTTTATCATTTATGATTTATCTTTCATGATGCAAGTGTATGATGAATGTATATACATTCCTTGCAAAAATATAGTTACATTTTAAATATTAAATTTTATAATTTTTATGACCCCGATGTCCCCCCACGTTTCCTGAAAATTGGTAGGGAGCTTTTGCATAGGCCGCTCCCGCACTCCCTCGCCCCCTCGCTCCCACCTCCAGGGGAATTGGTGGAACATTGCCATAAACATATGCAAACATATATCATGATCTTGGAATTCCATTACATATGTATGTTCCAATGTTCCATAATCATGCCCCATCATCAATTTAAGAAATTTACATTGAATATCAAATTATGGAGGGGGGGAACTTTTTGCTGCAACATTTGGCTCAAAATCAAGGACCATCTCCGTATGAGGTGAATGAGAACTATAGATATTTGAAGAAGTAGATTAGTGCCTTTTCCTCTGGCCATGGAGTCATATACAGTCATCCATCACAAAATTTGTCTTTGTTCATTCTCACCTTGAAAGTTGCAAAAATTCATGCCCTAATTGAAATGACACTAAATTTGAAAGATATAATAAAAATGCAAGCTAGAAGTGCCCTATTAATACAAAGGGAAAACCTTCCTACCTACCCTAACTGAGATAAATTTTGATTTAATAGGAAACATGATATTTCCTATGGAGTTGATCCAACAACTTGTTAAATGTATGGGACTAAATCATGCATTTGATTTCCAAGGAAACATGCGCATGAAGAGAAAAAGTGCAGAATTAATGGAAAATCCATACATGCCACTTATAAAAACTACACCAAAAGGTCAAAAAATACTTAAGGCCTTAACTTAATTTGAATCCAAAAATGACAAAACAAGATTAGTGAAAACACGAGAGTGGTGTGGGTGAACAACATAAATAAAAAGTGAAGATACCTTTCCCCAAGATGCCTTTGTCACCGTTGTATGAAAACATGTTTTCCTTTTCCTTTATACATGCAAGTGAATGCATTATAGGTATGGTGTTTTCCCAGAATCAGAGAAGCCTACTTAAATATATCATTCGTGGATTGAATGTTTGGGTGCCTTAATGTGCAATGACATGTTTCCAGGACTGAATTCAATGCAAGGCATATTTGAAACTCTAACTCTGTCTTCTGTTGTCTTATTAGAAATTATTTCAGTTTTCATTTTGTGTTTTCAAGTTAGATATTGTTTTCAAGTTTTTACATTTATAATTTTATTGCAATGTAGCAGACTGATCAGAGCAGTGCAGGAACAACCCCGAGACAGGATGATCGCGGAAAGAGGCCAGCGGAAGAACATGTAAAGTGCCAGCATTGCTCTATCTTTAGGTATTTTAGTTATTTACATAATTGAAATAATATTAATTTTGTTCAAATATGCATACACCTAGCCATGGTACGCCTGATGATTCCCTCTTTGAGGAAGAGCTTTCTTCATCCCTATCTCCAGTGTTCTTGTTGCAAAAAAGGCACGAGATGCAAGGTCAGAATTTAATACTTTGATAGACGCGCCTCAAACACCTGAAACAGAAGAGAGGATACAACATCTTATGAGGCAGCTAGAAAGATATCAGGTAATAATAAAAAGTCAAAGGGATATTTTTTTTGTTCTGCATGAGATGAATTGTGATAGTTTGATTTTTAATTTTTACATTGACTAAACTAACAAAAAGTTCTTTTGTATGTAGTGTTTTCTAGCATTTGCTGAACCCGGTGTTGGTGGTAGTGGGACACAAGGGCAAGAGATTTCCCAACAACCCTCTCGTACACCTTCTACTCCTTTAGGTGCTAGCCAAGAAACACACCCTACCCAAGCAGACACCCAGCCAACCACTGAACGTGTTGGCAATGATGAGGCTGATATGGCCAACTACATTATTGCGTTTCCTGGAGCTACACGTGTCAGCTCCACAAGGACCATTAATGGCACGTTGTTGGTGAACGATGAAGGTGTCCCTATAAAGCATGTACAACTCCCAGGTAAAATTTAATATTTTAACTATTTCATGTACTTTATCTAAAACATATTTATCATGATTTTTATTTTTAAATTAATGATAATATCTTCTTTTTCTTTTGGTTTTATTCTGTGTAGGAAACAATGAGTTCTACAGGATTCTGGAGAGCCATGCGTTGGTAATTTCTGGCCCAACCATACGTACAGGGTGGAATTCCCAGAATTCCAACCTGAAAAAAGAACTTCTAGATTATCTAGAAGCCCTTTTTGGGGTCGGCACATTTGACAGGAAAGCGGTGGCTCAGGTAGCCGGCAAATATTTGAAATATACCAGGGACACCTATAGGACGCAATTTCAATTTAACCCTAGATATGAACGTCCTCTCACAGTTTCAGAGAGTGAGTGGAGAGCACTTATCCATGACGAAAAAGAGAAAAGGGCAAAGAAAGAAGGAAAAATGCCAACTGGACCCGCAAGGTAAATTACAACTTTAATTCAATAGCTTTAATTCTCTTTATGTCTAAAATAAAAGTGTGCTACGTCATATCTGACTTCAATCTTTTGATGCTAGGTTGCCTGACACCTCAAAGGCAACCAAAGCTAGGATTGAGAAAAAGGGCCATCATAAGCTAGGCCAGGGTGGCTACTTGAAATTAGCTGCAAGAATTGTAATTAAGTAGCTAAACATCTTATAATTAATTGTATCGCCTTCCAACGTTTTTGTAATCCTATCAGATATGATTAAAAATACACAATCATATGTAATGTAGGGTGATGAATTCGAAACAGAAACTACAGAGGAAGATAAAAATATCGCTTTCCGTTTTGGCTATCAAGTTGTAGTTGAACGTCGCAGAAGCTTGGGGCAGGTCCCAAGATCCAGAATGCCTGATAAGGTAAAACATTAACCTTTCAATATTTTTGTTTTCGTCCATAAATTTAATGTCTAACAACTTTGTTTAAATCAGGGAGCATCACTACCAACGAGGCAAATAACCTAGTTTTAGAGCCAGATGTAGATGATTCTCATGTGCAACCTGATCATTGTAGTGGGGACCAGGCCGAAAATGCTACTATCAGTGAGGGCCGTGACGGTAATTAATTTCCACTTATAATTTTTTCTAATTATACCTTGATGGTTGTCCTTATAACGTTTTTTTTTTAAATGACAAAGAATGTTTCCCTTGAGGATCTTACCACCAGAGAGGAAGACAGGGCAACAGTCCCAACGGCGACAACTGGTGCACCAGGTAAATAATCTCATTGCAATTTTTTTTATTAATATTACCGAACCAGTTCAATTATATTTAAAAACTGACAATTAAAATTTAATATTATATGTTTTTGTAGGCGATGCCCCGTCACTGGATGAGACCAGACATCGTGACTACGCAACTAGGTCAGCGGCGACAACTGGTGCACCAGGTAAATAATCTCATTGCAATTTTTTTTATTAATATTACCGAACTAGTTCAATGATATTTAAAAACCGATAATTAAAATTTAATATTATCTGTTTTTGTAGGCGATGCCCCGTCACTGGATGAGACCAGACATCGTGACTACGCAACTAGGTCAGCGGCGACAACTGGTGCACCAGGTAAATAATCTCATTGTAATTTTTTTATTAATATTACCGAACTAGTTCAATGATATTTAAAAACTGACAATTAAAATTTAATATTATCTGTTTTTGTAGGCGATGCCCCGTCACTTGATGAGACCAGACATCGTGACTACGCAACTAGGCTGAAGGCGAGAATCGTGTACACCAGGCACCAGACAATTTTTTTATTAATATTACCGAACTAGTTCAATGATATTTAAAAACTGACAATTAAAATTTAATATTATCTCTCGTTTTTAGGTATGATGCCCACACGGATGAGCCTGCATATCGTGGAATTACGCAATTAGG
Organism: Pinus albicaulis; assembly: GCA_034641835.2. Classification (NCBI taxonomy): domain Eukaryota; kingdom Viridiplantae; phylum Streptophyta; class Pinopsida; order Pinales; family Pinaceae; genus Pinus; species Pinus albicaulis. The sequence goes on from JAXQQM020092982.1 coordinate 96,126, forward strand.
TCGGCGAGTATGGCTGAAGCACAAAATGAGCAGAAAGCACGATGATATTGATGATGTAGTTAGGAGCTTTAGAAATAGGAATAAGAAAAAGAAAATTTGATAATGTAAAATATTGTATTATTATAAGACAAATGTTACCATACTTGGAACCTTTTTTGCGTTATATAAAAACTCATTTATCATACTATTTTTATGCCAAGCACTTTCAATGTTTTCTTGGGTACTTTTTGTTGCATTGGTTTTTTATTAGTTATTGAATATTTTTTTTCTTCTCATGAAAGTAAAAAATGAAATATAGATTGGGTATTAGGGAATTGAGAGTGATGTGAAGGGGGGGGAGGGGCTATAAGAGCTTCCACCTTTACGTGGTTGGCCCTGTTTAGTAGAAAATAATTTAATGGAGCGATCCGATCTTTGGAGAAAACCTCCCTGATCCAAATATGAGTTAACATAAAAAAGTCACCGTTGACTTAGCTGCTACTTAGTTGCTACTCTTTCAAATCGTGGGAGGCTTGTTCCAAGTTCATGCGACTCCAATAAATTGTTCTTGAAATGAAGAGGAGCTTATTCATGTATGTTTTGACATTTTCATCATATGTTCTAACATTATCATAAGAATGCATCTTAGAGTAAAAAATACTACATCAATTACTTGTATTTATTGTATAGATAATGAAGGATTTTGATTGACTAAGGCAAAGGCAAAAAAGGTTGGGGGAATCCTCTGACTATGAGCAATACAACTTGGTCAACCAGGGTCATGTCCAGATATTTTTGCTTGTGCGCTTGACCGTGTTCGTAATGTCACATTTGTAAGTTCCTTTACAAGCTCATAATTCAATATTAAGCTTGTTCATGATTATTATCTAGGTTTTTTGTATGTGTTTTTTCATCTATTTGATTGTAAGCAACTATGCATGTTTCCCTGCTTGTTCACTATGGATTTCTCCGTCAATACTCCCGTGATGAACGAACTTTATTGTTACATAGGTTACTTTATTGTTACTATGATTTCTCCATTTACGATTTCATAGGTTACATCATGTAAAGTTGTCAATCTCAGGTTGGTGATGAGCTTTAGTTCTCCAGATTTGGGACTTTTCTGATATTTTCTCCCTCATGTCATTCCTGAATCACCTCGTTGTTTGAGCATGCCAATTTTCTACCACTTGTACCAATTGGAACATGTCAATCTCTGAGTGGTGCAACATTTCACCTATTTTCAGTGAGAGTTTAGGGTTTCTCTAACATAGCTTCAGAAATCTGATTCAATGCCTGCTTGAATATTGTCACATAATACTCATGGTTTGGATTGATGAGCATGTTTTGAATGGTTGTTTGATTCATAAGAACCACCCATATAGTCATATTGAGATATTTCAGAAGGTTTCGGTTTCCTACCATTTCTGCTGGGTGGGATGGTGTGGGGTGATCCATCAATACCTGGGTGTCTTCAGAGTAGGGAATTTGTTTTAGATATAAAGAGCATTTGATGGGTATTATGACATCGATGCATTCATAGATGGGCACGAGAGGTCAAGAATTTAAATTAAAAATATGCAACTCTAGCATGGAAACCTAAAGGCCGCGAGAGACACTGGTTAAAGATTGTTTTGTGCTGGCCTTAATATAGTCATGATTTATTTCTATTATCTTAATGAAAATATATATTCTAGTCTCATTAAAATGAGGATTGTGGTTGTATTTCTCTTTGGTTGTTTCTCTCTTAATGCTCCAGAAGTTTTCAAAAGTTCCGATAGTTTTTTAGTTTCCATGTTACAACTTAAAAGTGGTTTTTAGCAATGGGATTCGTGTTTTTTAAGGTTCATACTAATATGAAGATCTTGTAATTCTATATTCACATAAGAGAAGATGGCCTCTCGCTGAGGGCTAAACATGACAACAATTGCCACATCTACCTCATTTCTGGTAACAATGGAAAGGGGAAGAAGTTGGGTGCAATGTTTGATAATTATGGCATAATTGTCTTCTTTCTTGGCTTTTTCTGGCACTATTTCCTTTAATCACAAGCGTAAGAGGGACTTCGAGATTACGCGACAGAGAGAAGGTAGTTAATACAAGAGCTATGGAAAAGGAGTTGTACTTCAACAAGGATGGGTTTGTGTTGACAAAAAATTGGTAAAAATGTAGAAAAAATTATGTTTAAAGGAAGGTCACCCGCACGTGAAACTTTACTGTTCACCACGGTGGATCTTTCCTTGTCCACTTATATTCGATTTTAATGTGTTATTTTAATTTTTTATGGAGGGTTGTTTTGGCATATGGTCTGGCATTCAATTGCACACGTACCGAAAGCATTGTCAATTTGTCTTGCAGGCAGTGTGAACAAACTTGCTGATCTTGTTGGAGTCACCCTTGGGGCGAAGGGAAAAATGTTGTCTTGTAGAGCAAGCATGGTTCTCCGAAAATAGTTAATGATGGTGTGACAGTAGCTAAGGAGGTACTTTAGATGTGTGCGGCCGGTTTTATTTTAACGTTGTTTTTAGTTCCCTTCAAATGTCTTAGATTTGGTAGGCATAATTTGAAAACTCAAAGGTGAAAGGAAACATATTTGTTACCTAGCGGTCTACTTGGCCTATGGACTAGCCACATTAGAGTAATGCATAAAATGTTTCACAACAATAAAATGAAAGGGTTTTGGCTGAGTCAAATTTTATTGTTATTGATGTGCAGTAATGAAATGTATCTCAATGCTATGGTTTTGGCCTTTTATTGGTTGAATTAGAGGACCCAATGAAAATATTGGGGCCAAGTTGCAAGGCAAGTCAAGTGCAAAGACAAATGATTTAGGCCGGGGATGGAACCACAATATTCATAAAAATGCCACATGTTGGAATATTGAAAAATTCCAGAACAATGAATGGAGTAATAAATCTCCCTTCCTCTAACACAGAAAATAAAAATTCTCGACAGAGACGTGAGTTTCAATACTTTGAAAACAAACTTCTATTCCCTTCAATAACTCAAAAAAAATCCATTACACTACTTCCTCACCGATCTCACCGAGGGATTACAAAATTATGACCGCTACAAAACGCGTAGCATAAAACTGTCTCCACCGTCCGTTCAAACAAACATACTGCCTCTAAAACACTTCATTGTGGTTTTTTCCGCATCACAGATACACACTTAAAAAGTTACACTGGCCTTTCACTTTACAAACTTTACACACTGCTATGTAATAAAAAATTTACGTACTGTCTATAAAAAAACCTACCAAGCTTTTTTGTCCTTTTTATTTTTATATGCCGTAACATATAAAACATATTATAATAAACCCTCTTTAAAAAAATAAAATTAAAACTAAATTCTATGGCCCACCTTTCATTTCGCATATGATATATATATATAACATATGTTTAAAACATATGTATATATTAAACTATCAAAACATTAAAGAACCCTTTCCGTGGGACTTCAAAAGTCTGAATAGATTGAATTTCAAACCAAATTCGCGTTCCAAAATGGGATGCTGACGTCTGCTTAATTTTAACTCGAATTTTCAATCCAATGTGCCCTATAAAAAATTCGGGTCCGGTTTTCAGGTTTTCAGATTCCCTTCAATTTCATGCGATCCAATATTAATGCTCCACGTGTCCTCCTTTTGAATTTACAAAACTGTCGGGTAAATTTCTGTTTGTTTAATTTCTGGTTGGTGAATTGCGTTAATGCCGGTTGTTGTGTTTAAATACAATCTTGTACAGAAATATGGCTGCGGCCGTCTACAAAAAAAACTTGCAGGAATTTTAAATGTTGAATTAAATTTCTGGATGGCATGCAAGCAACCTCCAAAAAAAAATGTTGCTACTGCATCCGTCCTTCTGCTGCAGCAGTTGAAGTTAAAATTCAACAGCACAGGGTTTAATAAGTGAGGGTGTAAAGGTAACTTTTTGTCGATAGTAATGGATTAAGATCATCTATTCATTTTTGTAGGGTCTTATGGTGTTTGGTTTTTTAGTTTTGGGTTGGGCTTATTGAGTCTAAGATAGTTTTTGAGTGAAAAAATTGCTATAAGGTATTACAAAATTTTGGTTCTTTTGTCAAAATTTATGAGCTTGTTAGGAAATACAAAACTGACAATGGTTGTATCTTAAATTTGTGGAAAATAATTTGAAATGAAACATTTTTGTTTAGGTTGTTGCAGCAGGTGCAAACCCCATTCAAATTACTAGGGGCATTGACAAGACAATAAAGGCCCTTGTTTCGGAACTCAAAATTTTGTCAAAGGAGGTAAACGCTTGCCTTTTGAGTAGGCTGGTTTTCCTTTTTGCCGATGGTTTGGTGTATCTAATTGAATTAGTTGCCTAAGGTATTTTTGGTTGCAAACTCCTTTTCATTTTTCATACAGTATTGGCCTTGTGGAATACATTTGATTGTGTGGTCTTGTTAGATCTACAACATTTGTAGTTGTTTAGTCTTAAGGCCGAGGTGCACTTTTATTATGGAAATAGTTGATGCAATATTGTCATTTAATCCTTACTGCAGGGTAGCATGTTGAGAAGTTTCTTGTGAAACATTTGGTATTCAAAATGACACTTGATCCTATACAAGATCATGCACTTGACTTCAAAATTCATATTCAAAGTGTGCCAGACAATTCTTGCAAAATTTCAAATATTTATGTTGTTTTAAACCATTATCTTTTTCATGTATTGGATGCTGAAAATGAGAAAAAGACTTTGGTATGAAACCAAATGGTGAATAATTTCCAGCAAAACAACCACTTCCAAGACATGATTTAGAAGTAGAACATATGTACTTATGAAGCATAGAAAGATATCATTGATGCATTGTCAATGTTTGGCTAGGGTTATTTTTGGAGAAAATAACTCCTTATTCCTAGAATAGTGATCTTCAATACAAGTAAATGCCAGAGAAGAGAGATCATCGTGTGACGCAACAAAACTAAAATTGGACCCCCAAGGAGAGCTGGTGTGTCTACAATCGCTCTATCAGCATTTTCCCTTGGTTTACCCCGTTCTTTTCCTCTAGCCTAAGTCTTAATTGACTTCTTCTTTCTTCGGGTTTATTTATCAAATTTGTAGAATTTGATAAATAAATACTATCCACAATGGTTGGACTTTAATTTATATTCCTGACTTTATATTATCTCCAATCCTTATAACCAATTTTTAACTTTCAACACTTTGTACTTATAATCCACGTTTCTTTTTAAATAAATAACTTGTAATGAACTTTCGGCTCTATATTTCACCACCCAGCCTTACAACAATCACGCTCCAGACTTATGCTAATTATCCGCCAATCCTTTAATTAAAAAATTTCATTATACTCCGGCCCCACCTATATATATCAATAACCAATCAAACACTCGTATCATACGTGCGACCACCGTCCGATGGCCCTTCTCCAAATCAACGACTCTTGGCAATTTTTCTCGGCTTCCAACGTCGGGCTTTAACGTGCGATGGCACGGGTTAAACGGTGGTTTTCCGGGGGTCACTTCGCCACGTGTCGCATTCCCTATGGAATCGCTCGCGAATAGGATATACCGCCTACTCCGCAAAAGCGGTGCGATATGGGCAACCCGCTTTTGTGATTCCCCTCGTGGTTTTGGTAGAGGGCTTGACCACGGGTGCAAGTCTAGTTCCGCTATCCTTTTGTTTGTTAACTCATGTCCAATCCTCGGGTCAGGTTCCGAAAGCACAACAATTTTGTCTCTTTATTAAGCGGGATTTTTATATTTGAACAGTTTTCACGACCCCGGTTCTCTACACAGACCTCGCCTTGGATATTTTTACATAAAAATGATTGTTCTCAATAATTATTTATATGAATTTTCCACATGTTTAGTGTGGTATTCCCATGATTAATTATAAATATGTGTATTATCAAAGAAAACCAACACAAATTTTATAAGATGGGATCAAACAAAATTGTTCTTAAGTTGAGCCCGTCGGACTTCAAACGACGATAAACCATAATTCAAACCAAATTCGTGTTCCAAAATAGCCTACTGACGTCGGCCAATTTTGTGATGCGAAAACCAAATGAATTCCGCCCTAATATTTTTCGGGTCCGAATTTGGGCTGGCGTACGGAGGGAAGTTGT
>JAXQQM020073615.1:0-99912 GCA_034641835.2 Pinus albicaulis
AGCGTAATATATATCAAATAGGATTATAAATAAAAATGTAATTATATAACAAGCCTATGGGCCAAAAACCATAGTAAAGAAAAGGGGTATGGTAAATAAATAAAAATAAAAATAAACTAGAGGTATGTTATGTAAATAAAACCTCTTTTCATATTTACTCCATAATTTTCATTTACAAACACTAAAAAATTACTTTTATTTAAGTGAAGCCTATGAGCTAAATACACATGGCCAAATTATTATTAGTATCATGTAAAAAAAATATTATTAACCCTAATATTAATGTGTTAATGTTATTATTAATTCTAATATTCATATTAATATGTTATAATACTAATATTATTAAATTTAATAAATTTGGATTAATACACACATAGAATTGTTATATTATAATATATCATAATATATACATTCTAGGTATATATGGGAGGAGAACAAAAGACATAGAGTAATAAAGGTGGAGAGACAAGGGAGTCACAAGGGAGAGATGGAGATAAATTGAAGGAGAGGGAGAGAAGGAATGAAGAGAGAGAGAAGGAGAGGAGTGAGAGAGGTGTAGAGAAGCGTAAAAGAGAGAGAGGGAGAGATACATATGGAAGGGGAAGATAGAGAAGGATAGAGGGAGCGAGATAGTGAGAGGATTGGAGGGTAGAGAAAAAGAAAGAGAGAGGGAAGTTGGAGAGAAAGAAAGAGGGAGGAAGGATGGCACTGAGGACTTGATAGAGAGGATGAGAGAGGGATGGTTAGAGAGATGGAGTTGGAGGGGTAAAGAGGGAGGGAGAAATAAAGACATAGAAAGTGACAAGTGGAAAGATAGAGGAAGTGACAAGTTAGAGATGGAGAGAGAGGGAATGACAAGGGAGATATGGAGAGATAGTGTGTATGTTTAGGGGTGAGATAAAGAGACAAAGAATGATAAATAGTGAGAAGGGGAGGTAGAAGGAGAGAGAAGGGGAGAGGGAGGAATATAGTAACATAGTTTAAGAGAGAGAGATGGGGGAAGAGAGACGATTGGAGGGAAAAGAGAGAGAGAGAGAGAGAGAGAGAGAGAGATGGGGTAAGAGAGACGATTGGAGGGAAAAGAGAGAGAGAGTGATGGAGGAAGAGAGAGAGAGAGAGAGAGATTGAGTGATGGGGAAAGAGATAGGGAGGTAGGAGAGAAAGGGATAAAGAGGAAGGATGATAGAGAGGGCTTGAGAGAGAGGAGGAGAGAGGGAGGGAGAGAGAAGAAGAGAGGGAGTGATAAATAGGTGGAGTTGGAGGGGAAGAGGGAGGGAAGAAGAAAAATTGAGAGTGAGAAGTGGAGAGAGAGAGGGAGTGACAAGGGAGAGATGGAGAGAGAGTGTGTATGTTTGGGGGTGAGATAAATATACAAAGAAGGAGAGATTGAAAAAAGGGGGGGAGAAGGAGAGAGGGAGGGATATAGTAACATAGTTGGAGAGAGAGAGAGAGAGAGAGAAACTAAGAGAGAGTACGTGAGAGAGTGGAGAGAGGGAAGGAAATATAGATGAATTTGGAGGGGAAGAGAGAGGGAGGTAACAAGAAATACATAGAGAGAGAAAGGTGGATAGAGAGAGAGAGAGAGTGATAAGGAAGATGGAGGGAGATGGAGATAGGACAGTAGGAGGAAAGAGAGAGAAGCGGGGGAGAGGGAGAGAGACAAAGAGAGAGAGAGAGAGAGAGAGAGAGTGATAAGGAAGATGGAGGGAGATGGAGATAGGACAGTAGGAGGAAAGAGAGAGAAGCGGGGGAGAGGGAGAGAGACAAAGAGAGAGAGAGAGAGAGAGAGAGAGACAGAGAGAGAGAGAGAGGAGGAGGAGGAGGACGGAGATTTATATAGATAGATTGGATAAATAGAGTGTATGTTTTTGGGGTGATATAGAAGTGATATAGAGAGACATGGGGAGATAGATATATTGATGGAAGGTTAAGAGATGGAATAAGAGAGAGATGGAGAGATGGAGGGAGAGACAGAGAAATTAATAAATATGGAGTGAGAGAGCATGTGTGTTTGGGGGGCTGAGATAGAGATATAAAGATGGAGAGATGGAAGGAGATATAGATATAGATGTTAGTGGGAGAGAGGGAAGAATATTTCTTGCACTAGATGCATTGATTTCAGTGTAGATGATGATTTCTAATCCTATTTGGTTTCTTGCACTAAATGCATTGATTTTAGCGTATATGTTGATTTCTAATGATATTTGATTGCTTGCACTATATGAATTGATTTCAATATATATGATTTCTAATCCTATTTGATTGTTTGCACTAAATGCATTGATTTCAATGTAGATGGTGATTTCTAATCATATTTGATTGTTTGCACCAGATGCATTGATTTCAATGTAGATGATTTCTAATCTTATTTGATTTCTTGCACTAAATGCATTCATTTCATTGTAGATGGCGATTTCTAATCCTATTTGATTGCCTGCAGTAAATGCATCGATTTCAGTGTAGATGTTGGTTTCTAATCCTATTTGATTTTTTGCATTAAATGAATTGATTTTAGTGTAGATGCATTAGATGCATTGATTTAAGTGTATATGTTGATTTTTTATTTGATGTAATTGGATGTCTAATGGTACATTAATTTTAAAGTGATTAGATTAACAATGAGCATTGATTTCAGTGTAAGCACAAAAACTTATTGACAATGTTCATTGAATTTTGTGTTATAGTAATTAAACCTATTAATATTGGAGAGCAAGAGAGACAAGGTATGGTGTTTACTACAACAACTCGAGCTAAAGATTTAAATGGCTTACGATTTCAGCTATCCTTTTCATATAATCGATATGAGAAGACAAAAAAACTAACAAGGGTGATAATAAGAATAGTGGAAGAAAATAGTTTGAGACTAATCACAATGAAAACTATTTGTAATTGACTATATTCTTATTATTCACATTTTCTATCATTCAACACTATTACATTGTCACTTTGCATTCAAAAAAATTATTTCATCATTTTCATCATTAAAGTTATTAACAATATTTATCATCTCAACAAACTAAGGTAACTAAGAAAATTTAAAATTAAAATGACCAAATTAATGTCAAACATATTTAGCATATTCAAAATTATTATATTAATATTATATTTACTTACATATTATTGATAAAAGTAATCATATCTTCAAGATTAAAACCATCCTAGATCCATCTTAACTTCGGATCTATCAAGTGTCGAGAGGGATCAAATCTCTCGAGGTGCAAGCTTTTCCTCAAGTTTTGCACTTAAAAAAGAGGTTTGCACCTTCATAGATTTTATCTCTCTTGGCACTTGATAGATCCGAAATTCAGATGAATCTAGATTAGTTACATTGCGGTCAATTTACAAATTTTAAACTAAAAAGTCATTATCATACAAAATAGAATAATAATCACTTGAATAAAGAAGTAATCAAATTTTCTCAAAAGCTCCTCTATATGGGTTAAGATTTAGTAAAAGATTATCATTATCATTAGGAAACGGAAAGCGACAAACCAATGAGAAGGGCAAAAGATAGAGACGCACCAATGAGAAGGGGGGAATAGAAACAAAAAGCTACGAACCATGCACACACACATGTGAAAGTAATTTCACTAAAGAAGAGAAACTTTGAATAGGAATTTAGTGAAACGAGTTGAAAGTTCATGTATGACCACTGAAATTTACTTTCGCTTACAATTCCTGGAACATTTACACATTTTAAATTGAAGTGATGGGCATATTGCTTGAGAAAAGCTCAATACAAAATCCAAAGTATCTATTTAAAATTAATTTTATTTGTGTAATTTCATTTAAATTCCTTTGTATACAAATAGTTTATTCACTAGTTAAACGAGTTTATAGGTTTTTAGATAGGAAATAAAGCAGATTTCTTTATACTTTGAACATAGGTGTGTGAAAGTAATATTTTAAAAAAATTTATAGAATTATATGTTTATAGGTTTTAAAGAGGCAATTAAACATTTATAGGTTTTAAAGAGGCAATTAAACATTTAATATTTCATGCTTTCAACATAAGTTGCGAGAGTAAGATTGATTTTATTTATGTATTTTTATTTATTTTTTGTGGTCTATTTGAACCACTCTAAGTTTAGTCTTCACCAGTACTATTAATGTAGTACTATTTTAGTTTGTAATGCACTAACTTTCATGATACTTGTTACTTGCAAGATTAAATTATACAAATGGATTATATTTTGTGTTTCTCTAAAAATAAATTTAATAATTTCTAATTTTCTTAAAAATTGTTAGATTAAATTTTATAAGATAATATTATTTAAGTTTAGAAATCCCTAGTATGGTTTCTAATTTGTTATATGGAAAATTCTCTTTTGTGGACAAAAATGAACTACCTAGGTCTAATGGTATGATCTAGAACAACAAAGGAAAAAAAGATTTATGTTTTCCTTAAAGAGATTAAAATATGGAAAAGGGACCTACTTGGAATCTGTAGTAAGTCCTCCTCTTCTCTTCACTTGTAAGCTCCAACTCTAGCTCAACATGCTACAAATGGAACCTACAACAATGACTAAAACAAACAAGAGAACTACAATATCCGCATAGCATAATCAAATATCGCTAATCAAAGAGTCAACATGGCATTGTAATACATAAGCATCAACATGACAAAAGTTTAGGAAAACAGAGTGCTTTTTGTATTAATAAATAAAGGAGATATTTACAACCATTTATCAAAGTTGACTTTGTATATGTCTCCCCAATTTTCTTGTCCTTTCTTGCCACAAATAAAACCTTCACACTCAACCCTAATACAAATGGATGATGATTCCTTAATATCAAAGCAACAACATGAGGGCACTAGTAATCTCCAAAATCCAACCCAGGCTCTATGGGAGGCAGTAAATATATAGGGTGAAAGTGTTAGTTTAGGATTTACCAATCTAGGCTTGAGATCCACATGTGAAGGAGGATAAACTCAATGGATAAGAGATAAGGCCTTTAGAGGAGGAATTTGATATCTCTATCTATGGTAAATGGTTAAAAACACCTTAGAAGTTTCTAGAAAGAGAATATTTGAAAATATGTTTTAATTTTCCCGAAATTCTAGAACCATCACACCTGCAAAGTAAAGAAACTTGTGTTGGTCATTACAGATGCCTAGTTATAAAACTTGCAACCATTGCAGGTGGACAAGAATGCAGTGTGCGATGGGGCTAAAAATAGTGTTTTTGAGTTGATTGACCAAGAAACTCAAACTTTTTAGAGAGATGATGCTTAGGGATTTGCAAAGGGATAATTAAAACGTGTTCAAGGATGTTGATTGATCAGGTTTTCGAGCTTATTGAGCAGATGTGACAAAATGGTATGTAACGCTAAGGATGAAGAAATTTCTCCTTGGTCAAATGTCAAAAGATAATTAAATTTAATTATTAAAAGATAAGTTAATAAATTTCAAAAGTATGCTTCCCTCCAAGGCAAGTCGGTTTCATGTGGGGATAAATTATTCAAATTTGAAATTAAAATTAAAGTTAAATTAAATTAAATTCAAGAGTTGTAAAGAGACAACATATACAAGCATTCCAAAGGCATCAGTATAAGACACATATAGGAGTAGAATTAAGTTCACATCATCTTAAGATTGCAACGATCACTCATCAACATAGAAGCTAAGGTATGTTGGGTAACAGTTGTTATGGCTAACAGTTTTACATATCCCATCAGATTGATTTTGGTTAGAAGTTGGGCAGCATTGTCTTCAGCAGTTTGGCATTGGACAATTGAAATTTGTTCTTAGACATTCATTAGACATCATTTGTAAGTGGGTCATTTTCCTGGTATGAGGGCCCACATTTTATTTTCATATTTCAAGGGTGTTTGGCTGGTGCTAGGCAGGTGATTGAAGTCACTTTTAGGTTATATCTTGAAAACACTTCAGCGTGGAAGGGTGGTGTTAGGGAAAGTTGGAGCTTGCAAGGGTGTTGAAGCATCCTATCAGTAGCAACCGATAAAACCAGGGTTTTGGAGCATCCTTCCAGTTGGAGCTAGAAAATAGAATGCTTTTATAGAGTAATAGGGATTTGGGGCTTCCATTTTCAGTTGTAGCTAAAGCATTGATGTATTCATAAAATTATTAAAGAAGCATTTGGTGGTTTTTCTCCAGTAAGGGTTTCCACCTAAACATTTGGTGTCTATTGTCTTTTGATTATATGCACTATTGATTTATGATTTTAATCTGATTAATGCTTTGTAAAAGAAAAATTAACTAATTGTAATTGAAATATTGATTCGCCCCCCTCTAAGTATTTCCAACAATTGGTATCAGAACAGGTCCCTGTACAATGAGTCTAACCACTAAAGGGAGATCATGGAGTACACCATGAATGGAGTTCCTTTTTTCAATGGGAAAAAGTATGCACTATGGAGTGGAAGGACGCAAATATTATACTTTCACATGGATATGATATTTGGAGCATTTTTTTTAAATGGTTACACTGCACCGACCTCTCCTCCAATAGATGAAATAGGTAAGAAAATTGTCGAGAATCATGCTAAATCCAAGAATGCCATTATGAGTAGACTCTCTGAATTCATCTATGTTAAGGTGTTGAGCTGTTAAACAGTTAAGGAACTTTGGCGCAAGATTCAAAACATATTTTAAGGAGACCCAAAGGTCAAAGAAGCAAAACTTCAAAATTTCAAAGCACAATTTGAGCAACTTAATATGAGAGAAGATGAGAATATTGCATCTTATTCTCATTGAGTGGATAAGTAACTAATGTCTTGGAAGGACTAGGAGAACCTACAAATAAAAATTTTATTGTGTGAAAGGTTCTAAGATCGCTTCCAACAAGATTTAATCCTAAGGTTTTTTTTTCTAGAAGATAGATCATACTTAGAAAAAATAAGCATGGACCTGCTACATGGGATTCTTAAAGCTTATGAAATGAGCACTGAATAGGAAGAGCCATCTACAATTGAAGCAACATTCAAGGCATCAAAGAATACAAGTAAAAATAAGCAGGAATTAAAACTAAAGCCTAGTCAAATAAATAATGAGGACTCAGATGAAGAAGTATCCAATCTCATGAGGAAGCTTGAGAGAGGAACCAACAAGTACAAAGGTAAGCTCCCTTTAAAATGTTTTCATTGTGGAAGAATAGGTCGCTTTGCTTCAAAATGTCCCTATGAAAAATACTCTGACAGTACTGAAGAAGATGAAGCTCCCAAGAAAAGGAAAAATCAAAAGGGCAACAGGAAACAAAATAAAAACAAAATTCCTAAGAGAAGCTTCTACTCTAAGGAAGACAATTTTGTGTATGACAGTGATAGTGATAGCGACAGTGATTTAGAATAGGTATTGTTTATGGAATTTGAAAATCAAGATATCTATAAGGATGATGAAAATGTGGAAGGATAAGTTGACCTAAAAGGAGAATTGATAAGTTATCTTGATTACTTGAATGCATAAAGGAAAAATGTCAATAAATTTCAAAGGGAATTGAGTAAATTAAAAGAAAAATATGAGGACTCTGAAAATATCATCATTGATCTAAAATCACGACTAGAAGAAGCAAATAAAATTGAAGAAACACTCAACAAATAATTGGAAGAAAGCTCCAAGACAAGAGAAATACTGGAAACAAAAATAGTCTCCCACTGAAAGGAAGCCAGAAAAAAAAATTTCAACAAAAATTTATGAATAGCTCAAAAATATCGGAGGTGATCATAAGTAATCAAATATCATGTGATGACAAAACCCTGTTAAGATATAAGACAAACTTTGTTAAGGGATCAAGAGCCATGATAAGGAAGGAGGATGAACAAAAAAGCTATTCGTCAAAGAATCAATCAGGAAGCAAAGGTCATTTTCAATGCAAGATCAACTAACTAGAAGGATGCCTTGGAAGAAACTAACTAACAACCAACAAGAATTTCCATGGATAAATGCACCTAGAATACTCTCTTCTTCTAGGTATCAAACTATCTTCCTTGGTGTTTATTACTCTTGCAAAACTTTTGGGCACAAAGCTATGAATTTCAATGCAAGAAACAGGAGAATCTATGAAAACTATCCTCACAACAATTATGTCAAAAGACCTCATGAATATCACAATCAAAACTACAATAGTTTTCTATTGTTGAACAATTAAGTAGAATTCCACAAGTGTAATAGTTTTGGACATATAGCACAAGACTTTCGGATGAGCGATCCTTTGAAAGAGACGAAGCCATATTTCAATGCCCCTTCAAAAGTGTGGAAAAGGAAAGGTGAGATATGAAGCCTTGCATTTACTAACGAATGCAAGATACATGAAAGAAGGAAAATTTTATAGACTTGCAAAAGGATAAATATGGAACGATATCCTTCAGAAATGATGGATCATCTAAATTTTTATGAAAATGCACAATTAAGCTTGGAGGTAAAGGTGCCAAGGTGTAAAATTCCTTACTCATTGATAATTTGAATCACATTTTGTTGAGAATGAGTCATATGTGCGACCAAGGGCTCACAATTTTTTTCGACTCCAAAAAGTGTGAAGTAAGAAAGAAAAAGATAGGTAAAGTGGTGGCTACAACATCTTGGGGGCATAATAACTTATATTATATATATGAAATTTGAAAGGAAACATGTTGCGTAGGAAAGAAATATGAATTTTGTCTTTAGCATAGAAGAATGGGTCGCATTCACTCTAACAACCTTGTCAAGGTCAACGATAAGGAAGGAGTCAAAGAAATGCTTGAAATCACAAAGCCAACAAATGCCATATGCAAACATTGTCGGCATGGAAAACTGACTAGGGTCGAATTTAATACTAAGGAACATTCTACCTCAAAGCCATCGGAGCTAGTGCACACCGACTTATGTGGACCCATGAGAACTAAAGGGTTGAAAGGTGATCTTTACTTCATATTTTTCATTGATGATTACACTTGAATGACAACTATCATTTGCATCAAGAAGAAATTAAAATATTTTAAGCATTTCAATATGTACAAAGAAATGTATGAGAATGAAACTGATCTGAAGATAAAGTGCTTAAGATCGGACAACAAAGGTGAGTTTACATCCAAATAATTTCACACTATTGTGAAGAACATGGCATAAAAACATGATTCTCAACATCTAGGACACCTCAACAAATGAAGATGCAGAAAGGAAAAATAAGATTGTAGTTGAAATGGTCATAACCATGTTAAGTGACTCAAATTTGAGCAATATTTGTTGGGTTCAATAATTTGAAAGGAGTGTATTAGTTCTGATGTGCTAAGTGTCCTTTCAGTAATATAAACATGTACAATTTTTCTCCATATGTTTGCTTAAGGAATGAGAGTTTTAACCATGAAATATAGATGAATTAGTGAAATTTAAGCATGAAAATAAGCCTTAAAAACATTGAAAAATAGTTTATAATAGAGAAAAACAATCACACATAAGTTTTACGCAATAGGCATGATGAAGCAGTTCACCCCTCCTGGGCTACATCTGCTTGTCCAGCTCCTAATGGCATGTCCCTCTTTGTCATTAAGCTCAAAATTGTAAATTACATGTGTTTACATGCCTCTAATGGTTGTTTTCTCTCCACCAATGGCTCCATAATGCTCAAATTAGTCTAGGTAGACTCTTTTTTCACAAAAATTGGTTGAAAATTGACCTCCCCATGCATTTTTCCCAATGACTGCTAGAAAAGCTCCACTAAAAGTGGAGACATGCACTTAATTGGAGTTAATTTTGGTAAAAAACCCTAAAATTAGGGGTGTGCTCCAATTTTGTCAGTCTGCTAACCTCCACATTAAATGTTATGGGTAGGGGTGGCCACATGCGCACCCGCTACCCTGCCTTACCGTAACGGTCGGCGCTAAACCTGGCAGAGACCTGGCCTTAACCGCGCAGAGTAATCTCTTGTGAACAGTTTTCGGATCCGTTTTAAATGTCACAATTATATCGCCGATGGTTACGACTTACAACCGCGGGTTTATAATAACATGTGACCATAACAATGGGGCCGCCAACGGGTTGGGACCGCTGGTGGTCCCCTCCCCCCAACACATAATCACTAACACAATAAATAAATGCGGAGTCCTATACATGTTAAGTAACACATGTAGGTGGACTAGTCAAGCTACCCACGCCCGTGCCCGAGGTCTCTGGTTCGATTCTTGTAGCCTCCAAAGAAATTTTAATATACCATCCTGAGGACACGTGGCGGCCTCCGAGCTTGCCACATGTCCCTCATCCGACAGCCATGCAAAATCCATCCAACGGTCAGAACAAGCCTCCGTACCACCAAATCAATGGTCCACAACATGCCACGTGGCACAATCTGGTTGGTTGGAGAAAAATGTAATATTCCCCAAAATATACCTGCTGACAGTTGACTGGGCATCTAGTCACAAAATTTTTGATGTTTGGGAAAACAGATAGAACGCGGTATCTTCCTCATACGACATCGGTTTTGTGAACCGTTTGCGACGCTGGAATCGCGACGATGAGACCTTTCCGATCGCTCTGGTTTGGACCTGTTTTGAGCACTTTAAATTTTTAGAATAACACTTGATCTCCTGATCATTCAAGAATTTAAAGCTATATTTCATATTCTAAACAGAGGAATGCTTAGGATTACTAGTGACAAAACCCCTTATGAATTATGGAAAGATACCAACCAATGTCAAGCACTTCAAGGTCTTCGAGAGTAAATTCCACATAAATATGGATGACTTGAAGATTGGAAAATTATATTACTGAGTGGACAAACGCATATTTGTTGGGTACTCCACCAAAAGCAAGGTGTACAATTATTATAATCTGAGACTCAAAAAAAAGTGAAAAGAATCTATGTGACATTTGATGAAGAAAGTAGGGCATGAAACAACCTAAATTCAATAGAACAAGAAATTGAAGAACCAAGGAAAGAGGTGAAGGTGAAAGAAGAAGAACCATTGGAAGAAGAATTAGAGGAACCAGTAGAAGAGCAAGGAGAAACAAATCAACAAACCTCTCAAGCACCTTCAAAATCATCTAAAAAATAGTACTAGAAAAATCATTCGTCATAACAGATAATAAAGGCATATATGCAGGAATTGGAACCAGAATAAGGTAGCAAGCACATATGAAAAAATAAAGACATTTTTCCTTGTTATCCACCTTTGATCCTAGCAGTTTTGATGAAGCTATAAATGATGAGCATCGATTCAAGGCCATGAATGAAGAACTTGATCAAATTGAAAAGAATGGCACATGGGAATTGCACCAAGACCAAAGGAAAAAAATGTCATAGGCATAAAATGGGTCTTCAAGAACAAGATAAATGAAGATGGACATGTTATTAGGAATAAATCCAGATTGGTTTGTAAAGAATATGCACATGTGGAAGGAATTGATTTTGAAGCGACCTTCACTCCCATGGCCAAAATGGAATCCATCCAGATGTTATTTGTCTCTAATAATGATCAAAGTATATCAGATGGATGTCAAATCAGCCTTCCTTAATGGATAATTGGAATAAGAAGTTTACATAGTGTAGCCCAAAGGATTTATGCTTACTGATAAAAATGACTATCTTTTCAGGTTAAAGAAATCACTTCACAGTCTCAAGCAAGCCCCGAGAGCATGGTATGCTCACTTGGACAAATATTTGCAGAAGCAAGGTTTTAGAAGAGGAAGTGTTGAAAACAAATTATATATTAAGATCGAATAAGACAGCTTGAAGCTCATATAAGTATGTGGGAATTATCATTTTTTGCAGTGATGATGACAGATTGAGTAGAATTTTTTCAGTGACATGTAGAAGGAGTTCGATATGTCCTTACTTAGAGAATTTACTTTGTTCTTGGGAATTCAAATTTCTCAGGAACAAGATGAAATATTCATCTCTCGATCTAAGTACATAAGAGACATGTTGAGGAAATTTCAAATTGAGGATTGAAAACCAGTTTGCAATCCCATGGTGACAGGTTGCAAGCTAATCAAGGATGATGAGTCTAAGGAAATTAATCAGAGATTATGCAGATATATGATTGGTAGCTTATTGTATGTGACAACGTCTAGACCAAATGTGATGCAAGAAGTTGGATAAGTTGCATGATTCTAAGCAGCACCAAAATAATCTCATGTACTTGTTGTAAAAAGAATCTTCAAATATCTCAAAGGAACAACTAGTTTTGGTCTATGGTATCCTAAAGGAAATTAATTGGTTATTACAACTTCTACTAATGTAGATTGGGCATGTTTCATTGATGATCGCAAGAGCACTAATGGAGAAGCTTTCTACTTAGGTGGATGTCTTGTATTTTGGTTAAGTAAAAAATTAGTCTTTAGTTCCTTTATCTACAATGCAAGTATAATATATAGCAACAGAAACATGTTGTACTCGGGTTCTATGGATTAAATCAACCTTACAATATCTCCATTCGAAGTTTTATGATCCCATTCGAATGTTATGCAACAATGCCAACGCTATCAACATTTCCAAGAATCATGTCATGCACTCAAAAACAAAACATATTCCTATCAAATATCATTATGTTTGAGAACAAGAAGCAGAAGAAAAAAAAAAGGTAGAATACATTGGTACAAAGGATCAAATGACTAACATCTTCACCAAACTATTATCACGTGAGACCTTTGAGTATATTTGACAAAAGCTTTGTATTATTCTAGGTTCACATTTATCTTTATTCCATACATCCCAATAGACGGGGGGAGTAGAAGAAGGATACGGGTAAAGTGAAATAGGAAGCTTGTTAAGGGGAGTCACCCTTTGACATTGATGTCAAACAGGGAGAGAAAACAGTTCAGAAACATCAGAAGCATGGACTCAGGGGGAGCATTAATCATAGGGGTATTTCACATGTTACCATCAATGACAAAGGGGGAGATTGTTGAAATATGGTTGTCATTGATGTCAACACAGGCAACGCTAGAATATTCCCTTCCTTTTTTGACCAAAATGACATGGAAAATCACAACCTCTTGAGTTTGAACCATATTTATTGGATTATCCTTATCATGTTGATTTCGCGTGTCTATGGCACACCATGATATCCCTTATGGTTTTAAAGATATGACCTCTTAAAAATGGAAACCCCATCTAGTGGGAAAAAACCCCAAAGGGAGATGAGGTGGCATGACATGATAGGTTGGACTAAGGATGAAAAAATTTCTCCTTGGTCAAAGGTAAAAATAAAATAAAATTTAATTATCAAAAGATAAGTTAATAAATTTCAAAAGTATGCTTCCCTCCAAGGCAAGTTGGTTTCATGTGGGGATACATTACTCAAATTTAAAATTAAAATTTTTTTCACCCTTTTTTAGGACAAGTCGTCTTCCTTAAGGCCCCATCTATGTCTATAAAATTCCAGATCGATTCTCATCTCAGATCATTAAGCAATTTCACATTTTCTCTATCTGAAAAAATTTCGAACCTGTGGATCAAAAGGCACATCATTAGAAAGTCTCAAATTTTTTGTTCGATCTATCTCTCTTCATTCTCAAACTTGTGGAAACGTTGGAGATTTAAAGAAATCTTGAAATGGTTGGTTCAGTTTCTGGATATTTTTAAGGATTTCTTGGGCTTCACACTATTGTCTTTTGTTGGATAGATCTATGAAGAATATCGCTCTATTTTCTTTGTTGTCAGGGTTGTTTTCTCGATTTTGAAGAAGGTTGAAATTTTTGTGATTGTTTTGGACCAAGAAATTCGTTGGATTAGTCTTGATTCTTGTTTGAATTTAAGGGTTTCATTTTACTCTTCTCTATGTCAAATTTTATGTAGTGTCTAAGGCAAGGTTTTTTAAGAATTACCTTCATTTGGGCTCTTCTACAATAAGGTTTGAGTTCTGAAGCTCGTATCTAAAAACCTTAGTACTAGAATATCCCTCTCATGAAGTTTCTTGACTTGATGAATTAAGAACTATTTGTGGCATTTCGACCTTTGGAACCAACACCTGAAAACTTTATGACATCAAAACCTTGATGAAATCTTGCTCCTTGTTATGAATATTTAGTGACTTGTGATAATAAATCATTGAAGGTTGAATTGTGAACTTATTTTTTTTATTAAAGTTATGTTCACAGTGATTTTTTCCTAATCCATGGAGACCTAGAAGTTTATTGGTTGGAATCTTGTAAAGTTCAAACATCCTTTGCAATTCCTCTAAGCAATTATCTTGGCCCTACTTAAGGATTGTATCTCTGAAATTATTTTGGGTTTTTTTGCTCGGAATTTAATTGGTTATTCTTTGTGGCTCCTCTTATTCATGATGAAAAATTCAAACCCTAATTCTATGATACAGGTGTGAGTTAAACTATGAAATATTGGAGAATCATTTTTTCCCTACCTCATTCACTCTATGTATCACAGTTCTAAAGCATAATGGAAGTATGATCATGTGGTCTACTTGTTAAATATTTCGCTGAAACTCAAGGAACCATTATGACATGATCAAGAGCCACATCAATTTGATTTAAACTTGGCACTAAATATTTATAGTTTCTTCTAGCCCTACAACAGGCCGAATGGTGGAGGAAAGTGGATACAATGAAAGCACCTTACTGTAAGTTCACTAAAATGGTCTTTCATGTGGTTGTGGTGATAACATTCTTCTTTGATTTCTAGAAGTAGATATAGACTCTATGGTAAAATCAAGGGTTGACTCTACAAGAACAAGTTGATTTTTCTTTGTGATTCTCATTTTTAAAGACAGAGTTTTCAAGGAAAACTAAACCTCGAGTTAGATGTTGAAGGACATATTTGTCTTCTTGATTTGCAAGATGTTTTTATTTTGACAATGAATAGAAATATCACAATAATAAAAGACACTTATAAAATTATGACAAATATTCTTTCAGTATTTATTTTCAACATCTGCTAAGGCAGAGTTGTAAAGAGACATTGAATAGAGAGACAGCAAATACAAGCATTCTAAAGGCATCAGTATAAGAAGCATCTATGAGCATAAGTGTCTTTACATCATCTTCATATTGCAACGATTATTCATCAACATAAAATCTAAGGTATGTTGGGTAACATTTTTTATGGTTAAGATTTTCTTCCAGTAGATTGAGTTTGGTTTCAAGTTAGGCATCGTTGTCTTCGGCAGTTTGACATTGGACAATGGAAATTTGTTCTTGGGCATTCATTGGACATCATGTGTAAGTGGTTCATTGTCCCTGATATGGGAGACGACATTTTATTTTTGTATTTAAAGGGTGGTGCTAAGCAAGGGATTGAAGTCACTTTCAGGTTGTAGC
Organism: Pinus albicaulis; assembly: GCA_034641835.2. Lineage (NCBI taxonomy): Eukaryota > Viridiplantae > Streptophyta > Pinopsida > Pinales > Pinaceae > Pinus > Pinus albicaulis. The sequence continues at coordinate 15,209 of JAXQQM020073615.1, forward strand.
CTGAAAACACTTCAGGGTGGCAGGGTGGTGCTAGGGAAAATTGGAGCTTGCAAGGGTGTAGAAGCATCCTATTGGTAGCGGCTGATAAAACCAGTGCATTGGAGAATTCTTCCAGTTGGAGCTATAAAATACATTGTTTTTCTATAGTACTATGGAGTTGGGGCTTTCCTTTTCATTTGGAGATGAATCATTGATGTACTCATAAAATTATTAGAGAAATGTTTGGTGGTTATTCTCTTGAAACAGTTTCCACCTAAAAATCTGGTGTCTACTGTATTTTGATTCTATGCACTATTGATTTATGGTTTTAATGTTATTGATGCTTTGTAAAAGAAAATTTTAACTAATTGTAAGTGAAATATTGATTCACACCCTCTCAGTATTCCCAACATTTTATAGGATTCAGTTGCAATAGATTTACAAACCCGAACTCTTGTTTATTCCCCTGCTTCAATTTCTACTCACTTTTAATTGTATATCAATAAGAGACTCCAATTGAGTATATGTTTAATAAATCCATCTTTGTTTGCATATACTTGTGTAGACCATTGTGGTACTTAAAAACAAGGTGTCGATCACAATATTTTCCTCCTACATTTGAGCATAAGGTATTAAAAATATTGGTGCTCTAACATCGTTTGGTCTCTTTCATGTCACAGGGTTGTCCATTTCGTCTATTGGTCATCATATTTCCCTACAAGATATAACTCCTCCTTAAGGGCATCAACAAAAGCAACCCAAGTGGGGCATGCATTGAATATCCCAGACTCATCTTCTCTATGTCTATCCTACTAAATTTCTGACCAATATTTGACATGGGGAAGGGATTTTAGTAGCGGGTGAAAATGTGAAGTTGGGTAACACTTTTTGCCCTTTTTTGAGAAAAAAAATTCATTTTTTTCTATTCTTCAACTTTCTACAAGTCAAAACAATTTTTCTGTTTAGAATTTCATTTTGCGACAAAAATAAAAGTTGTCAGAAATTTTATTAGCTTTCTATTACTTATTTTTTGGAATTTTTTTATACACATTTGATATGTCAACTTAGTGTTTCCTTGAGTGTGTTTTTTTTAACAATCAAAGGATTCATAAGAAGTCATGTTAATACTATTCTTTGAAACTTTGTGTTTTTGAGAAACAAAATGTGTTACAACAATTTAGACAGAGTCTACTTCAGTTTCGTTATATTTACAAAAACAACTGATGCATATCATAATTACTAGAATTTTTTGAACTGAACTAATATGAAAAAATTGCATATTTTGAATATCTTTCACGACGCACGATACTTCTCAACATATAAGTTATAAACTAAAAATCTAAAAACTACCCATTACAGACGACGGACCAATGTAATGCACCATAATTTTTTCAATTTTTTTACAGTGTATTTTGGAAGATACAGAATATTGATTTCACTAAATCATAATCACCTTCAAAAATTGTTTGCACCCGTTTTATTACAAAATTAATTAAAATTAGCAAATATTTATGAAATTCCATAAAAGTTATATTTCTTGAAAGTAGATTGAATTCTGAAAATGCTTGTCTTGGTTCCGACAGTTAATTCAGAATGTTTCATGGAGTTTAATCATGCCAAATTTGAAGATATGTATTCAGAGCTTGGATCTGTGTAATTGCAGATGTGTTAGTTCGGCCGAACTTGTAATAAAGTTCGGTCGAATTATTTTTTGCGTTGACAGCCCATCAAGTCTAACGACACAAAAGTTCGGTCGAATTTATTATAAAAGTTCGACCGAAAATTTACTTGACTTTCTGTCAACTGGAAAATACAATGAAGCCCCTCCAAAAAAAGCATTTCGCGACAATATAAATTGACATAAAAGCATTAATTATTTTCGCATAATTTTGCACATTTCTTCATTTGATCTGATTTTGAAAATGATTGTTTTGGGTTTAAGGACTTTTATTGGAAGTACATTCAAAGGACATTTTTGCAAAGGATTGTTTTGGGTTTAAGGAATTTTCTTGGAGGTACATTCAAAGGAAATTTTTGCAAATGATTGTTTTGGGTTTAAGGACTTTTCTTGGAGGTACATTCAAAGGACATTTCTTGGAGGTATGTGATACATTTTTTGGATGTTTTTTGGGCTTCATTTTTTTTTAAGGTATTTCGTTTTTAGAAGTTTTGGTCTTAATTTTCATTGCTTTTTTAAGGTATTTTGTTTTTAGAAGTTTTGGGTTTAATTTTCATAGATTTTTTTTTAAGTATTTTGTTTTTAAAAGTTTTGGGCTTAATTTTCAAAGGACTTTTTTTGGATGTATTTTGCTTTTAGATGTTTTTGGGCTTAATTTCCAAAAGACATTTTTGGGTTTTAAGCTATTTTTTTATTAGAAGTTTTGGGCTTATTTTTCATTGTTTTTAGAGGTTTTGGGCTTAATTTTCAAAGGACATTTTTTTGGATGTATTTTTTTTTGAGAGGTTTTTGGGCTTAATTTCCAAAAGAAATTTTTTTGACTTAATTTCGAAAGGACTCTTTTTAGGCTTAATATTCAAAGGACATTTTTTGGAGGTATTTTTAAAGTGATATTTTTTTAGAGGCTTTTTTGAAATATTTTTTTAAAATAGTATTTTTTAAGAAGTTGGAATTAATTTTCAATGGACATTTTTTTGAGGTATTTTTTGAAGTGGCTTTTTTTAGAGTACGTGTATTGGGTTGAAATAAATATTTTATAATGAGTTTTTAAAATGAGTTTTTGTCTAACTTTTTAAATGAAATTTTTTTGCAGGACTTGGAAGGAAATATTTTTAGCTTCGTTTCATTTTTATAAGACATTTTTTTCTCGGATTTTTTAAAGTAAGTGTTTTGGATTGAAGTACGTCTTTTTTGCAAAAAAAATAAAATGATTTTTTTTTAAATTAAATATTTTGTGATGTTTTCTTTAATTGAGTTTTTGTCTAAATTTTTGAAGGAAATTTTTTGAACTTCATACTCTATTATCATGGGAAATTGAAGGAATTGCGTGAGAAAATATGATCAAACAAGAGACCCTGAGGAACGTAGAGAACCGGGAAGAGAATATCGCAAAAGAAAGAGAGAAGCACTCTCAAATATTGAAAGGGAAAATCAACCTCAACTAGAAGTTGAAGCAGGTATGTAAATGTAAATATTATGAATTTGATATTTAAAATTTCCTAGTGTGGAATGTGTTGAAGCTTAATTTTTATTTGATGAACTAATTTGAAAAATATTTTGCAATGTAAACAGAGAGAGATATTCCTCAAAACATTGATGATGAGATACAAAATTTTGAAAGAGAAAGTGAAAGAAATATTGAACCAATGATTGAAGATGGTGAAAATGTTGAAATAAATTCAAGTGAAGAAATTGAATCACAAGGTGTGTGTGTGTGTGTGTATGTGTGTGTGTGTGTCGAACACATGCACGTATTATTGAAATTATACATATTTATTAATTTATTTATCTATTGAATATGTAAACTTGTTATGTACTATTCATTCAAATATGTACAGATGAAATCAATGTTGATGATGATATGTTAGAAAATGTTGACACTCAAACATATGGAGATAAAAGAGTTGACCATGTTATACGATATCGTGTTAAACGCATTTTTGATACGTACTTCATAAAGGAAAATGTGACAGTTCAAGCTCAAATGTTGAAAGGTATCCTATTATTAAGGAAACGAATTTATTGGGTATTCGAAAATCAACAAAAGATAATAAAAAAATGAAGGAAAATGTTATGCAAAATATAAATAGTGCTATAAATTCAATTAGAAGATCTACACAGAAAAATGTTTCAGTTGTATGTAGAGCAATACATATGGTAGTGGTTTCATCAAGTACTAAAGAGAATTGCTTGGTAAAATCTATGGCACGAGCATTAGGAACCTCAAGAAAAAATTTGCACAAACATCGGAAATTTTGGTTGCAAATATATGTAAATGATGAACTCGCTTATTGGAGAGCTATTTGTAGGCAAACATACAAAGATAGACTTGGATAAAATGTTAAAAAAACAATATATGAATGTTGGAAGAAAAATTCATGTGTTTCGCCAAATGCAAGGGATGTGATGCGAAGAAGAATAGCACGAAATCAGTACGAAGAACATGAAAATTATTTCTTGGAAACCACTCAGATAGAGTTGTTTAACAAGTTCAAAGAAGAGAATCATGAAATTCATGTCTCAACCAGTGCTTTTCTTCAACAAAAACCATGGTATGTAAAACCTATCACCGTACGCGACACTTGTTGTTGTCGTTATCATGTGGAATTTCAGTTATATTATGACACATTCCTTAATTTTGGTAGAACATTTTGGAAAGATTCACCTCCTCCTTCCACTATCCGTGATTTCATATCTCAAATTCTATGTGAAAGAGAAAGCGATGAATTATTTTACGAAAATAAATGTGTTGGTGGTAAAAAATGCAATGATTGTGGAAATTTAACTAGATTTCAAAACAAATATCGTATTGATATAAATGATCAATCATTGTTCAACATGAAAGTGAAATGGAAGAGATATGAATATATCCATACATCGATTCAAGGTTCAAATAGTGCTAAAAGAATTGAATTACAAGAAGAAGAAATTTGTGTGATAGATTTTTTGAGAAAGTTCAAGGCAGAAATTTATAAATACACCAAGCATTCCCATAGAGCTCGATGGCAAGACTCGCAACTCAAAAAATCTCGTGAAGTTTTTCCACCAGGGACCATTTTGCTAGTAATTTATTTTGCAGAAAATTACACATTTGTTCCACAAAAATAAATTCATATTGAATACTATCATTCTGACCAAGTCTCCATGCTCGTTCATATTCTATATAGACATGCTGAACAAAACGTCGATCATATAGAAAGCACCAGTGAAAATCGACATGTTATTAAAGAATATCACTTTTATATCAGTGACAATCGTACACATGATACATATTTTGTACAACACTGTTTTGGAAAGATTTGTGACTCCTTGAAAAGTCGTGGAATAAAATTCAATGAAAATTGGATATGGTAAGATGGATGCGCAGGTCAATTCAAATCTTCACGATCATTCTTTTGGTTGTGTTTTCTTCATAATAAAACCTGCATTAAACATTGTTGGAATTTCTTTGAGACTGGCCATGGAAAATAAGAACATGATGGTGCAGGCGCATGCATAAAATGAGCACTTCAAAGATATCAAATTAACCCCTCTACAAACCGACTGGTGGACGCTAAATAATTTGTTCAATGGTGCATCGATACTCTAAGCCATGAGACTAACCGATCAAGGGAAGTGCAAAGGTACATTCAATTTAATTTTTATTGGATATCTAATTTTAAACAATGTACATTTATCATGTAATGCTTATCTTTGATGGTATTTTGATATCATATTTACATTATTCTTTGAATTTTCCATATATAATTTTTTTTGGCATATTGGGATCGAAGATGTAGATAGATCAATTGGAAATGACGTTGAAACAATAAAAGGGACTCGAAAATTGCATTCAATTAAAACAAATTTGTCCACAAATGTGTTTGCATTGGATAAAAGAAAATATTCTTGTTTTTTTCATGTTTGCATAGACAACACAGAATCCAATGACATTTGTGAAAACAAAATGTATGTAAAATATTGGAAACATACAGAGCTAAATACAAAGGGGAAAATGCATGTTGCAATATTTGAAGAAATGCAATCAAGGGAGACTACAATATCATTTGATGGTAATCGAGTTTCTGACCTTGTTAGAGAAGGTATGATTTGAATTGCTTTCAAATGATAGAGATCTAGAAATAAATTTAAATAGATAAGTTTGTTAAGTTTGTTTTATTGTGCAGGAGGTTTTTTTGTTGTAATTGCACCAACTGACAATGATGAAAATGTGAAGTATTATTTGATGGATTTCACTGAATGAAAAATGAAATTATTAGAAAACTATAATGATCACGGGTTTCCATATGAAAGAGGATCTATTATACTGAAAGGTTATTTTTTCAGACAAACTAATCAAAGTGGGGATTTTGTTTACTTTGAAGACTATGAACCTGATGTCATAAGTTGTCAATATAGTCACTTGGTGTGTGCAGCACGCATAAAGTTGATAGAGGTTCAATCAAAGAAAAAAATGGAAATTAAGAAATGGAAAATGTCAAAATCCGATCATGAACAGATCATTGAAGATGGCATTCCATTGGATTTTTTTTTATTGAACTGCCCAACAATTTCTTCTCTTTGGATTCATGTTTTAGAACTTCCAGAACTCAACTAAAAATTGAGCTGCCTTGTTATGTTATCTGTGCAAGTGTTTGCACATGTACATTGTTTTGGTACATGCACACTAGTATCAACTGAAAGTAGCTTTTCTATACATGCATTGATGAAAAATGTTGCATGTATTGGATATATATATGTTCTAGAATGCAATTCACTAAAAGTAGTTTTTCTATGTGCATTAATGAAAAATGTTGCAAGTAATGGATATATATGTTCTAGAAGTATTGGATATATATATATATATATATATATATATATATTCTAGAATGCAATTAATCAAAGTAGATTTTTCTATGTTCATTAATGAAAATCAAGGTAAGTACTATATATATATATGTTCTAGAATGCAATTAATCGAAAGTAGTTTTTCTATGGCTAACATGAAAATGCTGCACGTATTGGACATATATATATGTTCTAGAATGCAATTAACTAAAAGTAGCTAAATTCTATTTGCATTGATGAAAAATGTTGAAGTACTGGATATATATGTTCTAGAATGCAATTAACTGAAATTAGCTTTTCTATGTGGATTGATGAAAAATGTTACACGTACTGGATATATATGTTCTCGAATGGAATTAACTGAAAGTAGCTTTTCTATACATGCATTGATGAAAAATTTTGCACATACTGGATATATATGTTCTAGAATGGAATTAACTGAAAGTAGCTTTTCTATACATGCATTGATGAAAAATGTTGCACTTATTGGATATTTATACATTATAGAATAAATTTTTAAAATTTTATGATTGTTTGACACATCTAACAAGACCTAGAATCTTATATATATATATATATATATATATATATATATATATATATATAGACACACACACATCAGTATGTATTGCACTTCAATCGTTGTAACATATATATTCAAACATGTATAAAATTATTTCTACATGTACATATATTCATGTGAATTTTTGTTTGTTTGGAAAACGACAACTTGAATTTTAAAAACAAAACATAATATCATAATCACATGCCAAATGTAGTTCAACCATCCAAAACTTGAGTTTTAAATTTTTTTTGATTATATCACAACATTACTTCACATGCCATGCCAATTGTAGTTCAACTATCCAATAAAAACATTTAACATTATATCACATGCCAAATGTAGATCAACCATCCAAAACTTAAGTTTTAATTTAACAAAACATTATAGATCACAACATTACTTCACATGCCAAATGTAGTTCAACCATCCAAAACTTAAGTTTTAAAAACAAAACAAATTATAACACAACATTACTTCACATGCCAAATGTAGTTCAACCATCCAAAACTTGAGTTTTAAAAACAAAAACATTATATCACAACATTACTTCACATGCCAATTGTAGTTCAGCTATCCAATTAAAAAAAAACATTATATCACATGCCAAATGTAGTTCAACCATCGAAAACTTAAGTTTTAAAAACAAAACATTAATATAGATCACAACATTACTTCACATGCCAAATGTAGTTCAACCATGCAAAACTCAAGTTTTAAAAACAAAAAAAATTATAACACAACATTACTTCACATGCCAAATGTAGTTCAACCATCCAAAACTTGAGTTTTAAAAACAAAAACATTATATCACAACATTACTTCACATGCCAATTGTAGTTCAACTATCCAATAAAAACAAAACATTATATCACATGTCAAATGTAGTTCAACCATCCAAAACTTAAGTTTTAAAAACAAAACATTAATATAGATCACAACATTAATTTGCATGCCAAATGTAGTTCAGCCATCCAAAACTTAAATTTTAAAAACAAAACAAATTATAACACAACATTACTTCACATGCCAAATGTAGTTCAACCATCCAAAACTTGAGTTTTAAAAACAAAACATTATAGATCACAAGTATCAAGTATCAAGTAACATTACTTCACATGCCAAATTTAGTTCAACCATAACACTTTAAAAACAAAACAAATTATTTAACACAACATTACTTCACATCACATGCCAAATGTAGTTCAACCAACCAAAACTTGAGTTTTAAAAACAAAACAAATTATATATAACACTGTAACATTACTTCACATGCCAAATGTATTTCAACCATCCAAAACTTAAGTTTTATAAACATTACATATCACATTCACATGTACCAAATGTAGTTCACATAAAAAATGTCCAAAATTTGTAGATCTCACAAGTATCAAGTATCAAGTTATATATGACTGCATCTAGATAATATATAAAAAAGTAAATTTAAGACTAGAAATCCATTGAAAATATAATGTTGCATGTGTGCATGTGCATCATCTATCAAATGCAGATGAATGTAGTGTCTTTTCCAGCAGAGTCTCAATCTGCGAGCTATCCTGTAAAGCATGGGTAACCTGTACACAATCTGTACAAACATTAAAATTTTATGTTTTAAAATTTAGTAAGAATATATAGAACTTCATGTAAAAAAAAAACAAAAAAAACAAAAAAAAAAAAAATCATGCAATACCTCATGAGGTTCCCTCTCCATTTGTTGCATTTCCACTCCAACTTCCCCCACGGGAACATCTCCAATAGTAAACTGTACAATATATATATATATATATATTAAGAAATTTCAAATGAAAATGCATATATATAAACTTATTTTCAATAATATTAAAAGAAAAAGTTAAACAACTTGTTCAAATGGTTGAAATAGTGTGGATATTCCTATCTCCATCGAACAAAACAAATTATATATAACACTGTAACATTACTTCACATGCCAAATGTAGTTCAACCATCCAAAACTTAAGTTTTAAAAACATTATATATCACATTCACATGTACCAAATGTAGTTCACATAAAATATGTCCAAAATTTGTAGATCTCACAAGTATCAAGTATCAAGTTATATATGACTGCATCTAGATAACACTATATATAAAAAAGTAATTTTAAGACTAAATCTATTGAAAATATAATGTTGCACGCACGCATGTGCATCATCCATCAAATAGTGCATGTGCATCATCCATCAAATACAGATGGATGTAGTGTCTCTCCTAACAAAGTCACGATCCTCAAGCTATCTTGCGAAGCATGGGGAACCTATACGCAATGTGTACAAACATTAAAATTTAATGTTTTAAAATTGAGTGAGAATATATAGAACTTCATGTAAAAAATAAAATGTAAAAAAAAATCATGCAATACCTCATGAGGTTCCCTCTCCATTTGTTGCTCGTCCACTAAAACTTCCCCCATAGGAACATCTTCAACAATAAACTATACAATATATGTATTAAAAATTTTCAAATGAAAATGCATATATATACTTATTTTCAATAATAGTAAAAAACAAGTTAGACAATTTGTTCAAATGGTTGAAATGGTGTGGATGTTCCTATCTCCATCGCTAGAGTCCATGGAGAAAAGAAATCCTCTATAGGAACCTAAAATTAAAAAAATTTAAAAGTATAAAATAACTCAAGATCAAGATCTCAATTTATAAAAAAAATTTTAAACTTCAATTTATAAATTATAACTTAAAAACATATATTTAAGTGAAAAATTGAATACTTCTGCTGGTGGATTTGGCACATCTCCTAAGAGAGGCTCCAAAAGAAAATCTCCGAAAACCTAAAATTCAAAAAATTTAAAATAACTCAGAATCTCTAGATCTCAATTTATAATAAAACTTTTAAACTTCAATTTCTAACTTATAACTTATAACTTAAAAACATATATATATTTAAGTGAAAAATTGAATACTTGTGCTGGTGGATTTGGCGCATCTCCTAAGAGTGGCTCAGAAAGAAAATCTCCAAAAACCTAAAATTCAAAAAATTTAAAATAACTCAAGATCTAGATATATGTCATTTTTTAATGAAACTTTTTGAGGTGGAATATATAACTTAGAAACATAAATTTTAAAAGTGAAAAATTGTCCATACTTGTGATTGTGGATTTGGCACATCTCCCAAGGAAGAAGAAGGTACTGCCATCCCAAAAACATTGGACAGAATCAGAATCTGTTAAAACATTTTATTATATATATGTACATGTACATGTGTGCACAATTATTTATTTTAAAAATATCTCATCATGTTTCGATATATATAATAATAGATAAAAAATAATTGTACATCATCATGTTCACTTAAAAAACACTAACATTTGCCAACATATCTTGATGGTGAAAACCATCTTGATTGTATGATTGATGGTGACACCCATCTTGATTGTTTGAACTAGAGGCTCCGGCCGTGATATTAACATTTTCTTCATTCATCAAGCATGACAACTAAAAATGGTGTTAACATATAATGATACATTTTTGTTAGATTAATGTATACAAATAAATGTATGTATATATGTATTTATTACAAATTGTACATGTGTTAAAATAATTGAACCCTAACCATTAACACATATCGTTCCCATTCCCTCTTCCTCATGAACAATTAGGTCTTGCCAACCATTGTGACAATTCTTTGCATATGTTTTGAGATCTTAAACACTCATGTTGTCAATCTCTTCATCTGTATAATACACAAAATTAGCGCGTGCATTCTGACGTGCTCTTTGTTGATTCAGACAAACATTGACTCCACCCAATCCACTGTGAACATTGTCAATGATGGCATCCCTTCGTTCTCGACTAATTTGAGAAGTGGCTTCCATCTCTGACCGCAAATTTTCGACACGAAAAGGTCGCCTAACCAATGGTGGCTCAGGGCGAGGCAACTCAACATCACACCTAGCGCCCCTACCGTCACACAATTGACCTTTCCCAAGACCAAAAAATTCAGAGGGAAGGTCGTTGTAATTAGGTTTCATTTGCAAAAATAATTATGCAAAATAAAGCGGAACCTCATCGTTCCATGGGAGTCTTCCATAGGCCGCAAGGTGTTTATCATACAAACAGTGAGCTATATGAGGGTGCTTGAAATATTGCACCTTCAGCATATTTCTTTTCGGCCCTTCTTTGAAATTAAACATAGACTTGGCCATTTCTATTGTAAATTTTTATTTAACAACCTCCCATTTATTGGGACCCATCATTGTTTCCTTTCTTTTTCTCATCACTTCTACAAAAGTATCAGTGGTTGGCCCAAGTTTTCGGTACACATCTACTAGTTCGCCTAAAGAGTGTGTAACTATTTCCAAGCTTTGTCGACTCTTAATAGGTAGATTCAAAGCCACGAGATATCTCTTCAATTTTGCATGAATATGTTGACACCTTTCTAAGGAGCATTGCTGCATGTTTGTTTCCCAAGGTATATCAGAAATGTCGGACGGATAAGTCGTGGTTGGTGGACAACGTTCTTCTTGAATGACACGTTCTGCCCGACGTCTTTTTTGAGCAACATTTGGAGCAAAATTTTCAGCCTCAACATCCATATATAAAATTTTTTATATTAAAAAAAACACATGTAAACAAATTTGTACAAATTGAATGAAAATAATATTCAAATTGATGGCCACCTCAATGTAGTTGGCTAGCATCTTTCCCACCCTGAGATTGTTGAGAACTAGAATGACCCTTCTGAGAACCAACACGACCAACCGTTGATTGGCCTCTAGGGGAATACATATCACCACCTTCATGCAATCCGCCAGCACTTATTGATGGCCCTCTAAGGGAATATGAACCACCACCAACCTCACGAGACGAGAGAGAAGCTTCATAAACAAATATGAATTTATAATCAATTCAAAAATACATTCATACATATAAATGTGTGTACATATTCATTTATTAAATCACGTGAACCATAACACAATTACGTGAACTATGGGCATGCTCCATTGATGGAGTAGACACCCTTCGCCTCTTAGCTCCTAAAAAATAAAAAATGAAACTTATTAAAAACTAATTTAACTCATAAAATTGATAAAAAATCAATTCCATATGTACACACATGTATGTATATGTATGGAGATTTAAAATTATATTTAAATACCATGAACATCCCTCGATCCCTGATTCCCCTCTATCGTAGAGATATGGGATTCTGTTGATCTTCGTTGTTCATCCTCCATGATATATATATCTATAGTGGATATTTACAATTATTTTTTTTAAATTACTATTTAAAATAAATTCAAAATAAATTTCAGAAAATTAATGTAATTTAGTGTACACAAATTATGTAAAACACAACTTTCAAAGCACTAATTGATGTGTGAAACTCAATTTAAGCAAAAAAATTTATAAAAATGTTAAGTTCACCAAATTGCGCTTTACATGGTGGGAGCACACTTGGTATAAAATTGAAAAAAACACATGGCCATTAAAAAAGAAGCGTGAAACTCCATTTAAACACAAATTTGTTGAAGTCCCCACATTTTAATTTTATAACAATGTGAAGTTCACCACTTGTTGCAAATGTGAATTTCACCAAGTTGCGCTTTACATGGTGTGGTGGGAGCACACTTGGTATATAATTGAAAAAAACACATGGTCATTAAAAAAGACGCATTTATAAGTACAAAACACACACATATCCAAGATATGTTACAATGTCCATCAATAAATTTTGAAAGAGAGCGTCTCAACACTAATTCATCTTTGAGAGATGAATCTTGAATTTTTGAAGAAGAGCGTCTCAAAACTAATTCATCTTTGAGAGATGAATCTTGAATTTTTGAAGAAGAGTGTCTCAAAACTAATTCATCTTTGAGAGATGAATCTTGCATTGGCATTGCCCCGTATAATTCTAATTCATCTATTAATTCATCTTTGATAGATGAATCCTGAATTTGCATTGCCCCACGCAATAAATCAGCAAACATCTTATTCACATTTATACAATGCCTTATACTAAAAAATTGAAATTGGCTAACAATATTGTTTGCTATTCCATGCAGTTCTTTTAGCCTCTCCTTCTTAACTTGGTACACACCATTCATCTGGTTGCACACAAGTTCAGAATTGGTGAAAACTACAATTCCATTTGATCCATACTCCATAGTTGTTCCCAAGCCTTCTATCAATGCAATATAATATGCCTCGTTGTTTGTTGTTCTTCTTGGTATATTCATTTTCCTTTGGACGACTTTGCTAGTCGCAATATTGGAAAGAACATATGTAATCATTGCTTTCCCTGGATTGGGATAGCAAAAAACATCTATGCATAATTTCAATTTTTCAACCATATTTAGTGGATTTTTTTATCCCTGAAAAAAACAAATTCAATAAAAATATATTAAATTGACATTTATTGCAAATGCATGGGAGAAATGACACATGTGCATGAGATAAATGACATGTGCATGGTTTATCTTAAAGTTTGACTTAAATTTTATGGTAGAATTCACATCTAGAAATGAGATGCGTTAAAGATTGCATTGCCTAGAGTTTAAGGGAGATTTATGACACATATACATGGTTCATGCATGGTTTGCATGAAATTTTGCCTTAAAATTTATGGCAAAAATCACATCTAGAAATGACATGCCTTAAGAAAGGATGAGATCCAGCGACTACATGGCCCTTTACATGCCTTAAGAAATGATGAGATCCAGAGGTTACCTAGCCCTTTACATACTGCTTTAGAACTTGTAGAAGTTAAGACTCAACCAACAAACTAAAATCCTATGGAAGTTCAGCCACTTTAGGTTCAGTTTTTAGGCCTTAAATTTTTCCTTGAATTAATGGGGGAAAGCCTTGAGTTTGGGGATACTATCCTATGAGAGTTCAGCCACTTTAGGTTTAGTTTTTAGGCCTTAAATTTTGCCTTGAATTAATGGGAGAAAGCCTTTAGTTTGTGGGAGAAATGACATTTACATGGTTTGCAAAATTATTTTATGCACTTACTAAAACAACTAGTTGTGGTGGTTGATGAAGTTATGTTAAAAGTCACACCTTTATGAATTTGTGGGAGAAATGAAATAGAAATGACACGTGCCTTAAATTTTGCCTAAAATCTTATGGGAGAAGGGAGAAATGACACATGTACAAGGTTTGCCTTAGAGTGGTAGTAGTTTATGGATATTAAAATGAAGAACTTCTATTTTTGTTCCAGAGATTGAGTGTAGGGACATTTAATGGATATGTCACGAGAAAAGATGAGATCCAGAGGCTACCTAGCCCTTTACAGACTCTGCCTTTAGAACTTGTAGAAGTTAACACTCAACAGATAGACTAAAATCCTATGGAAGTTCAAAATCCTATGAGAGTTCAGCCACTTTAGGTTCAATTTTTAGGCCTTAAAGTTTGCCTTGAATTAATGAGAGCAAGCCTTTAGTTTGTGGGAGAAATGACATTTACATGGTTTGCAAAATTATTTTATGCACTTACTAAAAATATGCTTTAAAGTTAATGGGAGAAAGCCAACATGACACATGCTTTAAAAACTTTGCCTAAGAATTTATGGGAGAAATGACATATGTATGGGACAAATGACACATGTACACAGTTTTCCTTAAAGTGGTTGTGGTTTATGGGTATTAAAATGAAGAAATTCTATTTAGATCTATTCCATAGATTGACTGTAGGGGCATTTATTGGATATGTCATCTTTAAAAAAAGATGAGATCCAAAGGCTACCTGGCCCTTTACAAACTCTGCATTTAGAGCTTATAGAAGTTAACACTACCTGGCCCTTGACAGACTCTGCCTATAGAACCTTGTAGAAGTTAACACTCAACAAAAAGACTAAAATCCTATGGAAGTTCGACCACTTTAGGTTTAGTTTTTAAGCTTTAAAGTTTTCCTTTAATTAATGGGAGAAAGCCTTTAGTTTTAGAGTAACCTTATAAAATTCTTTAATGTGAAGATAGTACTTTACCTACAAAACAATGGAATTGAAGATTGTGCTTATATATCAGAGTTTTGTTATGACAAATTAGTTATGTCCTTAATAAGAAGTATGATTTAGCACTTATCAAATTGTTTAATAATTTATAATAATGTCATTTTTGGCTTGTACTATCATTCATCCTTGATATGTACAAGAATTTTACAACTTCAACATCAACCTACACTATCATCATAAATTAGTTATGTCCTTAATAAGAAGTATGATTTAGCACTTATCAAATTGTTTAATAATTTATAATAATTGATATGTACAAGAATTTTACAACTTCAACATCAACCTACACTATCATCATATCACTATAGCCATGTCAATTTAGATTATTTATATCCATTACATCATAAAACACTCCACTTTTAACATTTTAAAAGAATAAAGCAACATGGAAGGTGTTAATTTAGGTACATTAATACACTCCACTTTTAACATTTTACAAGAATAAAGCAACATGGAGGGTGTAAATTTAGGTACATTAATAAAATACATCCATGTCAATCTAGATTATTAAGATCCATTACATCATATTTAACACAATCTAGATTATTTATATCCATTACATCCTAAAACACTCCACTTTTAACATTTTACAAGAATAAAGCAACATGGAAGGTGTAAATTTAGGTACATTAATAAAATACAACCATGTCAATCTAGATTATTAAGATCCATTACATCATAAAACATTCCACTTTTAACATTTTACATTTTACTCACCTTGAGTTTGGGGGATCCTCTCCTATGGAAGTTCAATATAGCCATGCCAATCTAGATTATTAAGATACATTACATCATAAAACACTCCACTTTTAAAATTTTACATTTTACTCCATTTGAGTTTGGGGTATCCTATCCTATGGAAGTTCAACTACTTTCAATTTTTAGGCCTTAAAGTTTGCCTTGAATTAATGGGAGAAAGCCTTGAGAAATGATACATGCTTTAAAGTTAATGGGAGAAAGCCAATGGCACATGCTTTAAAGTTTTCCTTAAGAGTTTATGGGATAAATGACACATGTATGGGAGAAATTACACAAGTACATGATTTGCCTTAAAGTGGTTGTGGTTTATGGATATTAAAATGAAGAACTTCTATTTAGATCTATTCTAGAGATTGACTGTAGGGGAAGTTACTAGATATGTCACCTTTCATAAAAGATGAGATCCAGAGGCTACCTGGCCCTTTACAGACTCTGCCTATAGAACTTGTAGAAGTTGACACTACCTATCCCTTTACAAACTCTACCTATAGAACCTTGTAGAGTTTAACACTCAACAGACAGACTAAGATCCTATGGAATTTCAACCACTTTAGGTTTATTTTATAGGCCTTAAAGTTTTCCTTTAATTAATGGGAGAAAGCTTTTAGTTTTAGAGTAACCTTATAAAATGATTTAATGTGAAGATTTTACTTTACCTACAAAACAATGGAATGGAAGACTGTGCTTATATATCAGAGTTCTGTTATGACATCTTTATCTTCCCTACCTAAAATGTTATTATCTTCCTTTCCCTGTATATTTCAAGGTACTGAAAGAATGGATTTTTTGAATGGCATGGTTTTCAAGATGTGGAGTTGTTTGTTGGTTTTACTTGGTATTCTTGAAGGGCTAGACATTTAGAATCATTTCTGAAGGTTGTTTTATTTTAAGTCAATCATGTCATTTTGAAACAGAGAAAACTTAAGCGAGGAAGGCCAAAAATAAAAATAGTTTAAGGCAGTCCATTAGTGAGACTTAGTATGGCCGTGGGACACATCCAACATTAGGCCATTGAGTTATGGATTCACTTACAGCTATTGAGTCCTACTCATTTGACCTATAAGTGTTTATCATTTTTTTGTTGATCACACAAGCTGGGTTTGGTTGGAGGTTGTGCATTCAAGGTTTGTTAATTCAATTACATGGATTCCCCTGTGGAAACTTTGAATTATTTCTCTGTCAATTTAAGCCTATACATAATATTTCCTATAAATTGTGGATCAAACTTCTAAGCTGAGATTATCCTAATTTTATTTTATTTTGAGCTAGCAAAGTATCTAAACATCTTCTTATCGCAGATTATGAGGTATTTATTGGTTGTATATGAATGTTTTTATCATTACAACCTATCCCTTTATTATAAATCTATCATTGGAAACCACAAGAAATAGGTACCCAAGGGTCCAAAATATTGGAAACGTGAAAGTAGTCTCTAAAGGGGTGTCATCTACATGCTAGATAAAACACCTTAAACTTGCCAAAATCTGTCCAATATTAACAACATAGAGTTCCAATGATCTACATGTATTTTTTTCATAGATAAATTGGAATTTTGAGCTATGCTCCAAAGGGCCTTTTGTCAATATGTCAAAGAAATAGTCTCGGAAGAGAGAAAGATATGTGAAAAAATCTTAGCACATTATGAGTTGCTAGGACATTAAGTTGATGATCTAACTCAGGCCATGGAAAAGTTGAACAAAATATTAGATGCCATCGAAACAATTTTATCCCTGCAAACTTCTATACTGAAAAAGAAAGTTTCAAAACCAAAACCAAATTATTCAGCCATAATGGATAAACCTCAATCATCTTCCCTATTTATAGATGATCCTAAATACCGTCTCAAAAGGACATACAGTTTTAGTGTAGTTCAAAAAGAACTACCTACATGGGATTTTGGGGCTAGTTTAGCCCAAGAAGAAGAAGAAATGGACGAGGTCATTTCTATTAGTCAAGACTTTCTGCAACAAGTGCAGAAGAAAGGTCCTACTTTCCAACAATATAAATACAACCAGTTTTTGGTTTTCCCCTAATTATAACTAGACATTGATACATTGATGTTAACCCAAGGGAGTACATCAAGACTACCAATGTCTACAGCAAATACAAGAATTTCAATGTTAACAAAGCCATCCAACAGATGCCTGCAAATCCTATGTTCATGCCTAACTGCCAACCAAAGGTAGAATTAGAGAATGATATAACTTTGTGAGACAGTTGGGCTACAAAGAAAATTTCTAAAGATCCTACTCAATCCACGAGAAACATTGCACAACAAATTATTAATGGATTCGGTGGACTTGCACATACATGGTGGCACTATGCACTGGGAGAACAAGTGCAGTCAAGACTTTCCGCAACAAAAACTTTCTGTCAGTCAAGACTTTCTACAACAAGTGTAGAAGAAAGGTCCTGCTTTCCCAGTGTTCTGCGTAATATTTTAACGCATCTAGCCTTCGAACCTGGCAGCTTGTTAAGCATCATCCGATCTGTCCTTTTTGGGTGAGTACTTTTCATTCTGATTATAATTCTTTCAAAGCATAAGTATGTTAAAATTTTGTTCGCGGGAATAAATTTGTTCAATTATCAACGTGAATTATAATCAACTAAATGGCACTCTGAACATGGCAAGTAAAGCATTGAATGTCAAACATGGCTCGATTAAGTTGTTAAATGGATTGCAACGCTCAATTCTTTCAAACATGGTTAGAAAAAGTATCAATGAATTAGTACAAATGTGACAAATTATTACCATTACTTATAAATAATTATTGGACTGGAACACAACCACACAAAATGTAGTCATATCAAGACCTCTAATTATATGTTTATAGAATTTACAGCAAAGACAATAATTTATATCTTGAAAGCAGGTGGTAGACATGCAATAGTAGATAACTGTGCTTCACTAAATTAAAAATAAATTAACTGAAATTAACTAAAACACCTAAACATAATGATAAATAACTAAAAATAACTAATTTAAAGTCGCAGTCGCCACAACAAGAACATGACCACACAAAATAATTATTGGACCGGAACATGGCCACAAAAAATGCAGTCATATCAAGACATCTACTTATATGTTTATAGAATTTACAACAAAGACAAAAATTTATTTCTTGAAAGCAAGTGGTAGACATGCAATAGTAGATAATTGAGCTTCACTGAATTAAAACTAAATTAAATGAAATTAACTAAAAAACATAAACATAATTATACATCACTAAAAATAAATAATTGAAAGTCGCAGTCGCCACAACAAGAACACAACCACACAAAATAATTATTAGATTGGAAAACGGCCACACAAAATGCATTCATATCAAGGCATCTACTTATATGTTTATATAATTTACAACAAAGACATCAATCTATATCTTGAATGCAAGTGGTGCCAACCTGGAAATTCGAAATTCAGAGCCAAGGACGAACAACAAGAATCTGCCAAGACCAAAGACGTAGACGCAGGCCCGAAACACACAGCATACACAGACGAAACACACGAAACATGATCACAACAGACGCAGACGCTAATAATCCCGAAACCCGTTAACAACTCCGGGCTGGTGTATTTATAAACTAAAGTTCAGCTGAACTATTTTAAGAGTTCGACTGAACTTATGCTGCCGGATTTCCAATCTCCGACCAAAAGTATTTTTTCCCATGCTGTCAGTACGCCGTCAATGTAAACGACATAATGAGTTCAACCGAACTAATTTTGAAAGTTTGGCTGAACTCTATAACAATTCAACCGAAATTTTATAAAAGTTCGGCCGAATTGTTGAGAAATTTTTTTTTCCGCCCCCGATTCTCACAAAAGTGTAACCCAACTTCATGGGTTTACCCACTTATAAAAATAAAATCTCAAAATCCACGAAATAACGATTCTTATCTTGATTTTATTCTTTCTTCTTGCTTTACATACACACTGGATCTGTTGCCCATATCAGAAAGTATTCAATAATCCTTCTCTTCCTTTGCTTTTTTATCATTACATACACTAGATTGGTTGCTCGTTAGCAAGCACCCAAGGCCTTCTCTTTCACTTTAATCTTTGATCACATACACACACCAAATTGATTTCCCATCGACAAGCATCTAGTGCCTTCTCTTCTTTTTGACCATGTTTACACGCCATATTGGTCTAGCGCCTTATTTTCTCTTCTCTTTGATTTATAATTACTAAGTGACTCATCGACCTCAAGATGAGCCCTTAATCCCAATCACTATTCAGCGATTATGGGCACTATCGAACCATGTAGTCTTATGTTGACATGAATATAGGTGTGTTTCACATTTTTTTAGGCCTAGGAAGTACCATACATGCCTTTGTGCGGCACTACACATTATAAGGCCCCAAACAGTCCCATACCTATATGCATACTTTTGCGCATACACAACACACATGCCCAGACAATCCAATACCTGCCTGTCCTGAACACATTGCATAACACATGCTTATACACCTAGTACAACACAACACACGTAATACATATTTACTAATGTACAAAAAAATCACATATACACATAACATATCACATTACACAATATCACAATAATCCAGAGACCACCCTGTCTCCATGCATGTGAACTGGGCCATATTGCCTCATTTTGTTTTCCCATGTTCTTAACCTTGACATCCGCATTATTTAATATATACATTCACATAATTATAAATTAGCATAATTCTCTTTTTTTCTAATAAATTACTCATCACAGTGGGAATATTATTGTGCCATCCATGTCCTTGAATATTTTTTGAGCAATCATCCTTTCATTCGAATGACCTCTAAAAACCCTATCAGAAATAATGGAATTTTCATAGGTATAAACATATATATCAATCAACATGAGCATGTGTGCCATATACCACCACCCACCAACAAAATCATGGATGCATCATACAAGTATCCATCAACATAATCACATATGAAATATATAAGTATCCATCAGCATAATCAAGTATGCAAGATATAGGCATCTATCAACATAATCATGTATGAAACATATAAGTACGTGTGCAAATATAGTCAAGGATTAAGATAACTCCCTTCTTGCTAGTTTCTTTGTTGCACATGTATCTGTCCATTATTCTCATGGGCTCAACCAACCCATTAGGTTGTTACATTACTTAATCATGGCCACAATAGCCATTATCTTATGCCGAATAGGTCCAAGGTTTAAATGGATCCCTGATTGAAGCCAAGTATGTGTCATATATCCTTTGCATATTGTTGTTATTTTCATTCTTACTTGTTTTTTTTCATCTCCATTTCCCAATAACATTCCATCTTACATGGAACTTTACTCGACATGTTCTCCTTCATGCCTACCAAGCACTCCCCTTTTCAAGAACCTGTGTCCTTCCTGCCACTCCCACCTCCTTATTCCAAGATCCTCAAGCATGTAATTTGAAATTTAAGAATTGAAAACCAATTCAAGAGAAAAAAACAAAGGAAATCATTGCAAAAGGACACAAATTTCACAACAACAGTCATTCACAAAATCACAACAAAACAACATGATAAACAAGACCAAATCAAAAAAGTTAAAAAAAGCAAAACCAACATGGATATGCACAATTCTAAAAACCAAAATGATATCAATTCATGGAGTAGAGAATTTAAAGCCACGACACATAAGAATTAAATAAAGTAGTATCCAAAAATCAACTCACTCTCCATGAGTCTAGCATTCATGGAATTTTTAACCATCATACATGTGCACATATGTACACATATAGATCAATTCAAGGCTTCTTTACAGGGTTAGCAACAACCTTGAATTATTATGTTTCAAAAAAGTTCAGAGGGAATATTTTTCAAGATATATATTCTTCTTTCAAGGATTTGAGATATTGCTCCCTTTTTTCCTTGACATTTTCCTGTGCAGATCCATGTCCCTGTGGCTCTTGGGGTCTAATGTCTTCCTTCTTTCTCTTATTGTGGGGGAAGTCATGTTTCAAATTCTCTTCTCAAAAATCCCGATAAGAGATTATTCTCTTCTCCTTTTCAACCTCTTCCTGCTATTACCATCCTTCCTTTTGGAGGATTCAACTTGGTGTTTCATTTCCCACAACCTCTTTTGCAACTCATTATTCCATTTAGCCAATTATTGTTGTTTTCTAGGAGTTTCATAAGTTTTTCCCAGTAGACCTTTAATTCATCTTCCAAGTCTTTGAGATTAACCTCCAAATTCCTGAAGGTTCTCTTCTCTTGGAGGGATGTCCCTCCTTCTTGTTCTCGATGGGTTTGGTCTATATCTTATTGCACAATCCCACGATACATGTTTCCTTTCGCTGCAGCTGAGTCTTGCTATGTGCTGCCACATACACTTTTCTATTAGCTCATAAAATAAATTAACACATATGATAGTTGTCATATTTACCATGTTAGTCCAACTATGGAATCCTACAGTTGTTAGAAATCCTTACGACCATCATCAACCTCATTTCATAAACTAGGACATCGGTTATCACATACGTAAGATTGTTTTCAAAATTTAGCAATACATGTGTATTGATATTATTCATAATCATCATCACGCCGAAGAAAAAATAGAGTTAAATATTTGACCCATACTAACACCACTATTTAATATTATCATCTCAACTGAGGCCACACTAATGTTTTTTATTCTACAACTTCAAAGGGTTAGTTATAAAAATATAATGTTATATTAACATTTAACATACTTGTAATTTTCATGTTCGCATAGATCCATAATAGGTCTTGCATGCACTCAAGTTAACACATTTCGTAACACTGTCCCATTCAGCATGCACTATGTTCTTGTGACTATTAAATAACTAACCATGATCCTTGTTTCTATAACAAATACCTGCAACAAGTAGTTATCATTCATTTGGCATTCTAAAAGTTGCACAAAATCATACCTCTAATCTCTTAAGGCACTTATATCATATATGGGTCATTGGATATTCCCATACAATTGGAATATCTATACATATATATATATATATTGTCAACAATATCAACCATGCCAAGCAACACAAGAAATCACAAGATCATACAACCATTCACATGCACACATATTTCAATTTAAACGTTAATCACATATCTCGAAATCTAGGACCTCCATGCGTGCATTTTACATCCCAGCATAATGTTCAAAAGTCTAAATTTATATGCACACACACACACACACACACATATACTGGTTTGTTTACAATCATGCCTCCACATGAATTAAAATCAGCCTTAGCTATTATAAACCTCATTCTTTAAACAAGAAATGCATTAATCATGAAGAACAAGTGCTTACAAGGAAAAACATAACAACCAACACATGAAAAAAAACCTCCTGATGCTAGCCAATGATCACATGCATTGCCAAGGAATATATCGCAGTAACATGTTGAACATCCATGTAGTTAATATGAAATTCCAATCTACACCGTGAGCAGGATACCACCCTAATGACATCAAGGAATTCAAGCTTCATCCCAAAACCAAGGATCCATGCATCATTACCATGCAAGTAGAAGATTATTACATACCGAATTTTAACACCTAAACATTAGCTTATATAATCTACTAAAGATTTACTAATAAACACCCTTTTTCGAGAATTTTGTTATCAATTACCCATGATATAACCCATCTAGTCCAAATGTTGAACCTGGATGCTATGATACTACTCTATAAAAACACCTCTTACCCAATATCTAGAGTAGGAGGTGGTCACTATGCATACCCAATATTCAAAGTACCATTATGAAAATGGGGTATACAATTTTTTTATTTTTATCCAACTCCACTAAACTCATAATAACCCTCAACATTGTATTTGCTTCATTTCCTCGAATATGGTTGTGTTGGTGTGTTTAGTACACAAGTGTACGAAAAACACCGGTGCTTGATAGTAGTGATTGATAACCTAAAAGCAATGGTCATAGGGAAAAAAGAGTTGTTAGATGGTTAGTGGAAACATCATAACATGTAGAAAAACTAGTTTATGGAACATAGCATGCTAAAAACAAGAAGAAGAAACAAAAAAACAATAACACATAAACACAAGCTCAATCGAGTAAACTAGATAATAATCCAAACGGAGAACGAATCCCCTCTTATTAGCTTGTGGTGGTAAAGAAGCGATAGAGCGTTACACACTTGCAATGAGTCCTTAGAGCTATGGAGCTCTAATACCCAAAGCAATGAGGGCTTTCCCCTTGAGCTATCTGCATGCCTCTCTCTTCTCCTCGAACGAGTGATTGGATGTCGGACACTTGGTGCACTTCTCCTTTGGGATTGAGATGTTGGATGGCCAACAAATGAATCCCTTCCATGGAAAATTTTAGTGGCTAATATTCGCAGGTTCGCTAATTTTCCATGGTTTTTCCAAAAAAAATATTCGCCAATTTCCATTTTTTTAGAAAAGTGATTCGCCCAAATTTTACAATATAAAATTATTTAATCTTAAAAATCGCCAAATTTATACAGACAATATATATAATATCATTATAAAATTGAAGAATTTTACAAATACATCAATAAACATTTTAAATTTTTCATATTAGAGACTAGTGAGATTCGCCAATTTTTTAAACTTCAAAATAATTTTCCATCCTTAAAATTTTCCCTGATCCCTTCACTCTATTGTTTCTTGGAAAACACACTGCTGGTTTGCTCATGGGAAATTTGGCCAACATAACAAAGTGTTCTGAATTTTTCTTCTCATGGTGCCATTTTATAGGAAAAATTCAAATCTTCTTTCCTCTCTTGGTACAATTGTGGATAGTAACCCAAGAGTGGTGGTTGATTCCATTGTGTGCTCACTTGAGGCCTCAAGGTGTCTCTATGCAACTGTCCTTGGGCAGCCTCAAGTGGAGAATCTTTTCCTGAAGTGTGCCAAGTGGTCCCAGATGGTGACCTTCTGCCATACTCAGGACTGCATGACTTATTGAGGGAAAGTCGTGGATACCAACACTACTATCGAAGAAAAATGCACACGAAGCGCACTTTGGCTGTGTCTTCTATGCACAATTTGATAATTTTTACCTCTTGACATTAGAGAAAGTTAAATTTTCCATATTATCTAATGTTTCTCAGCCCTGTAAATCCTTCTACTTGACATTTCATGATGTCTTTTTCTTGTTCGATTTTCTAGTGATAAGACTAGTGATATAATTTTTTCTTCATTCCGCCCTCCAGATTAAAAAATAAGGCCTCTCAAAGAACTAATCCTGCCACCTCATCCTTCTTCCACGTGGCAATTTACCATTGGTTCGTGTGTCCAACCAAGCTCTTGAAATTTTCGGGTTGGTTCCCCTACTTTCTCACCCATTGTATCTCTTATCATGTTGCTTTTTTCTTCAGGGCTTCTTGAATCGGGTTTACCTACCCAGCGAGGCCTCTTTTTAACAATAGGATACCTACAATGGTGTGGTCCCTACCGAACACTCCCCTTATTTCATACCAATACCACTTGCCCAATGCTCTTAGGATACATACCTTGTTAACCATCGATGCATCACCATCAGGATTACATGTGAGGTGGGGCCACATGACCTCCTCTTATTTTTTTGATGCTCCACGGTTGGTCAACATTGTGGCCCATGCCACGTCATCCCGACTCAATTATCATAGCATTCCTCTACATGCTGCTTCGAGCTAGTGTGTGCAGGCTGACTCAGTCATGGGTCCTTCTTTCGTTAATGAAAATAATGTTAGGCTTGCGTGTACTGCCACTGTAGCCTGCTTACATCACCCTGCTAGACCCTTCCTTGTGCCTTCACTTTCCTCACCCTTAATACCTCTGAGGTGAGAGTTCTAGGCTAGCGCCATCTCATGCTTTTCATCCCGACACTTAATCTCAGTGCATCCATATTTTCTTCCGGGTTGGGGATTCTGGGCCACGTAGCTAGTGGTCCATCCTTCCGTCCAATGAGTTGATGGTTGAGAACACATATTACTACCCTGTTAGTGTTTTCTGGATTAATCCCTCTTGCAGACAAGAGCGATCTCCCTAGTACCCCAACATGTAACTAGAAACAAAAAACCATTTGAATACCTCTTTCTCTAAACTATTAGCATTCAGATTATTATAGCTTAGAAACAAGGAGGTTATGCTCCTACCTTTCAACGAGATGTTTGATGTAGACCTTTGAATTTCGCTCCAAAGAAATATTTCAATGCCGAGAAGAACCTGCAATCACAAACATACAGAGAATCAAAGCACCTATAGTATATAATAATAAAAAACACTAGTTCAACTTAATGATCAAGGAGATTAAGAATTGACATTGTTTCAATTAGTCTAAAAACAACACAATGAGAAAAAGAGATCCATATGTATTATCAAGAATTATAAAGAGAAATCTTACAACCTGAGCCTTGATGTCATAAGCCTCTTCCAATGGTCTCCTTTCCTTCCCTTGATGAAAATCTCTTCAG
Source organism: Pinus albicaulis (assembly GCA_034641835.2). Classification (NCBI taxonomy): domain Eukaryota; kingdom Viridiplantae; phylum Streptophyta; class Pinopsida; order Pinales; family Pinaceae; genus Pinus; species Pinus albicaulis. The sequence goes on from JAXQQM020073615.1 coordinate 41,421, forward strand.
ACCCAAAACTAGCAGCACATATTTACAAATTCCAATACCAAAAGTATCAAAAGTCTCCCATTCCTTTAGTCCTATGCTGAATTTATAGGAAGGATGAGGAGGTTTCTAGTTCCACTTCTCAAGGGATATGATCCTAAGAAAAAGAGTCTAGTTCCATATACCAAGGGATGAGGCACAGGTATGTAGTGGTTCGAGGTTTCTAATTTGGATAAGGTTCCTCAAACAAATCTTCTATAGCTTACTTTTTTTATTTTTACGTGCATGAATGGACCTGCACACTTTTAAGTGGAAGAAACAACATAATTTTTGTTAAGGAAAAATGTGCAGGTGCTCAAAAATGGGTTTTAAATAGTGAAAACCAAAATTCCTCTTGTCCCTGGTATTATTTTACTTCAAGCTTCATAGGGGATTCACTTGAGACACTCCATCGGATGGCAAGATATCCAAATCAACAATAATGGTGACAAAGTTTAATGTAACATTCATCCCAACGCACCAACCAAGCACCTTTGGATACTGTTTCTTTTGTTATCCTGGGTGGGGTCGCTCCCTCACACGTTCCTCTCTCCCGGTTGGAACATGTCCCAATTCCACCACGTCATATTTCTCATTTCATCCTTCTCTATTTTGCCTACGCTCTCGCAAATTTTCCAGAGCGATCCCATCAGGATGACCTATGAAGGGGACCACTGCCAACCAATAATATTGTAAAAACCTTGGTAAAAAATTCATCTAAATAAAGTTAATAAAGTAAAAATAATAACCATGGTCATGGGACACGTATTCCAAGTTGAATGGTGGGAAAAACATTCTAGTGTGGGTGTTCATTTGGTTTATTATGATTGAGGAAATTAACAGAGGCAATGATAAAGGCGTTGGAAGGGAAAAGTGGCATTTATTGGAAATTATTTATGAGAATAATGGAAAATAGGAGACAAGGAAGGCGAAATGCCACATGTTGCACGTGAGGAGGAAAATAAAGGAAAATAATGGAAATTTGAAGAAAATAGAGGCATCATTAATAAAAATAATTTTGAGGATGAGTTGGTACATTTTGTTTGTTCAGTTTTGGAGATCTCTCTCAATTCTCTCTCTCTCACTCTTGGACACTTAGATTTTTCTTGGAGCACTCTAGCATTGGATCAAGGAAAGCAAAGGAAGCACCAAGAAGGCAAAGGAAATAAAATATCAAGCAAGGAATATCAAGATCAAGCAGCTACAATAGGTTTACTTATATATCAATTTTCATGTGTCACTTCTTTGCTAGATTTGGCATGCATGGTACATGCATATGTGTATTTGGTTCTCTTGATGTCATTGGCATGTAATTTTCCAGGTGTGACATTGTTCTTCAGCCTAGCCTTTCCTTTTTCGGATAGCCATGCTGTGATGGGTTCTCTTATATTTGGTTAAGTTGGATTTCCAAATGGTTTTGAAACTGATTGATGTGGTCTCTAAAAGAAAGAACACATGTCCTAGGAATCCTTGAACCAGACTGGGATTGTGGTAAAGATATATTTTTGTGCCTCGGTAGGCCTATGAATTCTTGACTGGTGAATGAAGAGAGAGAAGGGAAATCCTATAAGTGTGTGCCCTCAATCAGTCCTAGGAATCCCCAACTGGTGTATGGTGAGATATACAATAAATCTTGGAGGGTGGGGTCTCGATTAGGCCTAGGAATTCTAGACCAATGAATGACAAGATATACGGTAAAGCCTGGAGACTAGGAGGTAGGAAAATTCCTCACGGTGTAAGTGGAGAAATATTGTGGCATCCATACTTGTTTAAGGCCTAGTGATTAGGTAAGGATTGTGGTAAAGACTGAGGAAACATAGTTTGGTTTGGTTTTGAGTCCCACATTGATGCTTGGAATATGGCACGGGGGTGATTGGATGAAAGAAAATTTTGGTTCAGTCAATCTATGGTCGGGTGGTTCATGGAACTCCCAAACCTGGTTGGTTTTTGGCATTCATTAATAAGAGTTTCTTCTCCTTCGTATTTAAAATGTAAATGTACAAGTTTATATGTGGATTTTATGGATGTTATATCCTTGTTATTTCTGTTGGTTATATGTTGGATATGAGTATGATTTATGACAGACTTGATGTATGGTTTTTATCATGTTTTTATTTGCAAATGAATGTGCAAAGTATATACGTCCTAATAGATGATAATGAAACTATTGTGATATGGAAACAATTCATCTTTATGATTCTCAGATAAGCATGAGACCCCTATTATCAGTATTATCAAATTCAATTTTATGACCTGTAGATTACATATTAGTGACATGTTTGACGGAATTCCTATCATGGATAGTAGGGGTTAGATCAATTATTTGTATCAAAGTTTTCTTAGTATCCTTGTGCCCATGTTGTTTATCATTTTTGACGTTTTCATGAAGTTTTGGGCAATGGCCTAAGTCTTGGCCCTTAAAAAGTGGCACAAAATTTGGGGACATTGGCACAAAACTAACTATAAAATTCCACAGTTGTTGGCATGCCTTACTGTGGGAGCGACTAGAAGGCCTCAATCACTTGTAGGGCTTGCCATGGGGGTGAATGAGGGTCCATTTCAGTCAAATGATGATTTGTCTCAAGGGTTGACCACCTGAAAGGGTTGGTTGGCTCCTAAAAGTTCTGTAATATGCATGGAAGGTTATATTGGTTGTGTTATGTCAGTTCCACTTCCTTAAGGTGACCTAGGAGGTTGAATCACATCATAATAGCCTCTAGTCACATTTTTACCCTAATGGACTAGTTAGCTTGGGTAAATGTGGGATGAGGGTGTTACAATGTGGTATCAGAGCATGGTTCACCCCTTGGATTAGATGAGCAGTGTGTTGGTCATGCATACATTTCGATTGCATATGTGTTTTGTATGCTTGTTTTCTATGTGCTTGTTGTTTATGCATGGTGATGGTCATGGTTGCAATTGTGTCGCCACATGGAAGTTGATGGTGTTGATGATTTGATATGTTTATCATGAGTGTATGTCAATTAGGAATTGGTTATGCATGTTAATTTTTATATGTTTTTATGCATCTGTTGACGTGGTGATAATTTTCATGCATGAGGTCATGGTATGTGGTCGATATGGTCATGCACTGGTAATTGGATAATGGTTGAAATGGTGTTTATTACTGTTAAGATTATAATTATACATGTATCATGCTAATCTGGTTGATCTTGCATATGAAATATCCTCCCCTGAACCATATTGAGGTATGTTGATTATGTTATGTTTGGTTTAGTTGATATGGTATACTTGTAGGAAGAATATCAAAGATGACTAGCAGTATGGTAGACTAAAATTCACGAGATTCTCCCTATGTATCAAATGAGCAATGTGGTGGTGGGAATTATTCTAACTTAACAGGCACATTGAGAATATTGAGGGAAAAAATAAGGAGTTGTAAGGTAGATAATGATATAATCATGCATGAATAGGAGAAACAAGCAGAAATTAATGCAGTAATCCTTCAAAGTTTGTCAGAATTGCAAAGACAAGGACCATTTCAGATTAGCCATGGACAGGAGGACCAGACTAATGGGGCATATGGAAATAGGTATCATATTGCGAACTAGTCAGATAGAGATGACACAATCAGAGATGGAAGGCCCTTGGATACTCCAAATAGGAGAGGTGATGGAAAAAAATTTTACTCTATTTTTGGTTCTAACACGCACTGCGATAATCATTATTATCATCCTTACAGGAGGAGTGACAAGGGATATTTTCCAAAAATGTTCAAGAAAGCAAGGACACCTAACTTTTATGGGGACTTCAAGAAACAAGTAGATGATGAGGCATGGTTACTTGGGATGAATAAATTATTTGAGTTTCATGAGTACACACAGAAAAAGAAGGCCATAATAGTTATCTTCAGCTTGAAAGGGAAATCAAACATTTGGTGGGAAGATGTGAAGTAGGTTAGATACATCAGGACAAAATAGTTGAGTTGGCACGAATTCAAGGGACTCTTTAGGAAGAAATAATTATCAGAGAGGTACTAATACAACAAAGCTAAGGAATTATATGAGCTAAAGATGGGATCAATGAAAGATATGTATACGACCAAGTTCCAAGAGATATTTAGGTATGTACCGTATCTTAAGGATGAAAATGATAAATTTCTGAGGTTTGTTAGTGGATTACCATTAACATTTAGAGATATGATTGAGTATGATGAGCCTCAATCACTTGAGGAAGTTATTGGGAAATTGAAGAAATGTTATGAGAAGTAAAAGTGTAAGACAAAATCTCATCAAGGTGGAAATGGAAAGACAAAGATAAAGGTAAATGGCAGCCGAAAATAACAAGACCTTAGGATGTAGAAGAGAAAGAAAAATTTGCACCTAACAAGAACTTCAATGTAGTTAAACAGGGACATGGGTCGAAAAAATATAATAGAGGTGATGGTACATGATAATTACAATGTTGGACATGTAGTAAGGAGCAACTTAAGAGAGATTTCCGCAGAATTAGGATCGCCAAGGATCATGATTTTTTTATGTTGATGTTTATATGTATATATGTATGTATGTATGCTATTGTCTGACAGGGTCGTCAGGGATCGCGATTATTTTATGATAATGTTTATATGTGTATATGCATGTATATATGTCATTGTTTGACAAGTCTCTCACAGATCATGCTTGTGGAGGAATGATTGCTTATGCAGGTGAATGACATGAAGAGGCTCTTGGTTTATGAGGAACCAAGTGGGAATAAGAGCCTTGAAAAATATATGAGGTCAGTATCACATGGATATGCATTGATATTATGTGTTTATATTATGCCTATGTTTCTTCTATGATAGGTAATGTTGAGGGATACATCAGTGCAAGGAAAGCAGTGTGATATGCGACATGCTAGGAAAAACATGGATGGTGGAAATACACTAGAAGCAAGGTGTTGGTAATTTAATTGATCTCAAATTAATTCATAAATTATCGAGTAGGGATTGTAAACAAATGAATCATATGTGTGCCATTTTTACTAGGATTCCTTATTATGTGAGTAAATTTCAAATTGAATTATGATGTTTTTATGCACATGTTTTATCTAAGAATCACTCAAAGCAAAAATATTGTCACTTTGAAAGGAAAATATCACAATGAAAAAATAAAGCTAAGTTTAAATGCAAAAATAAATATCACACTAACAAAATCAAATCTAATTCACACTATCATAAATGAAAATAATCTTTAAGCGCAGAAAATTATCACACTAGAAAATCTAAGTCTATTTCACATTGACATAAATAAAGCCTCGAAAGAAATTATACTTCTAATTGCAAATTCTAAATCAGATGATTCTACTTTTTATGTAAATCAATCACAATTTACATGTGCATAATAAATCCCTTTGATTATTTTCTTCATTCTTCACACAACAAGATGAAAATTATGAAAGAAATTCTACAAAAAGGAATTGTATAGAAAGTTATATTACAAATTCTACAACAAACTCTACTTTAACTATCACAATATTTCTTTGAATATCAAAGTTATAATCACCGTGATAAATTAATCCTATGAAACATAAAGCTTAACTAAAAGCAAGAATGAAGCCTTACAACTCCCGGGGGGCCCTCCCATGAGTGCAGGTAGACAGAGCTCAATAGAAACTAATCACAAATCTATATGCACAACACAATGGAATAAGAATTTTGATTAAATGAATGCAAAGAGTTTTTAAAACAATAACTAATCGTGTGTATCATCGTGTCGAAAGGTAGGTTTTATAACCTCCTTGGTTAAAATGTTTAGATATTTCTAAGCCTATATTTCTCCAAAAAAATTTCTTAAAATAACGTCTTTTAAATAAAATAACGATTCTTCATGATTTACTATTGAAGAAGCAAATAATAAGGCAAAATATCAACTTCAATCAATGATATTCTCGCTAGCCTGATCTTTTTTCAGGATTTATACTGGGTTGACTTCCACGTTAACCTACTCCTACAACGTCCTTATCACTTTTCTAGATCATAGGGATAGGTGGATATCATTATGACAATTTTCAACTACCTGTTCATAAGCTTCATTCCCCCACTAGTTTTTTAGAACCAATATATTCTTTAAGTAAGATGCATAATCGATTATTAGTTGCATAATTCATGAAATCCAATAGCTGTGCAAATATTAAATAAAATAATAAAGAAATTGTTAGCACAGTTCTTTGCTAAGTCATGAGTCCATTATAAATTTTTGTTTTTAGGATTAGACTTTGAATATTTCAAAAAAATTTTGGTCACTACCAAAATTTCTAGAAGCACCTGTTTTAGTCTTTTCAGACAGTCTGTTATATTTCTGTTTCTATCTTTTTTTCCTTTTATTCCGATGCTACCAAAAATTCTAGAACCATACTCCGTTTTTAAAAATAAACGAAAAAGTGCATTAGATTTTGTCAAGCCACATGTTGTAGTGTAAATATGTTTCAATATTTATTTTATTTTATTTTAAATATTTCATATCTCATGATAGGTGTCGAATGCGGTCAGTCTAGTTGAAGTCAAGTCATGGTATACGTTAATGCTTGTGTGTCAACCCACAGTAATACACTTAACCTTTAATCTCGTCCTACCTGTGAACCCTAAGTTAGTTAATCATACGTCTAAGTATGTGTTTTTATGAACGAAGGAGATCATGGTCATCAAACTTAACACAATGACCATTTGGCTGGTCGCACAACAGTGCTGCCAGAAATTTCAGCCAATAATTAACAAGACAACAAAGGTGACTACCAGTCACAGATCTGTTTATTTCAAGCCATATGGAGCTTTCCATATGAATATACACATCCAAATGAAGGTAATAATGGCTATCACATGGTGCACACCACGATGGGGAATATATGCTATAATGAAAGTCGATTAAATTGCATGGGGTGATGAACCATAGTTTTTGTTTTAAAACCACCGAAAAAGAAGGAGCATGATCATTTGAGAGTTTAGTTGTTGGAGATCGAATTTCTTAGAGTTGTAGTTTGAGGAGGAGTCTGGATTTCAGATAGGATTTCAAAGGAGAATACAAGCAACACTTGTAAGGTGAAACTCCTCCAACTCCGCCACCTATTAGTTTCAAGAGATATAGTCATTAATTTATGAATATCACTAAAACAAGTGGGAAAATAAATCGAATTGAGCCACATGGTGCAGACCTGGTGGATGAAAATTCTAGGGTAAGAAGCCTGTTTGTCTAGGTAGGGTGGTAATCTCTGTGCACCAGGTTAGGGAGCTTTCACTCATGAGTAGCTCAAGAGTTTGAAAACTCTTTTAATGGACAAGAAGACACAATTTATGGTCTTACATTGTAGGTTTCAGAAGACTCCATTACTAAAGTATTTAACCTTCCATGGGAAGGAGAGAGGTGGCTTAAAGGTTAGGTTATCACAGGAGGAGACCTCAATGGTTTCCTCAAGGATGCACACAAAGATCCAAATTGGGCCAAGGGAATTCCAAACAGTTATCTTAAGAATGATTGGGTAGAAGTTGTTAAGCTTATCAAGATATACCTCCCTTGTGAAAGGAGGTATATAGTTGTGTTCCTCTATCACATGAGGTTTCTTTTTCATGTTGCAGGTATGAAGACATTAAATTTGCCATAATTCTTGCTAAAGAGTCCGAAAAAGATGTCAGAAAGGGTCCAAACTCACACTGATGTCTCAGATTATAGCTTGTATCATCAAGCTCTCATCAAGGTTCTATTTGAAGAAGAGTTAAGGAAAATAAATCAAACTTGGGATCAATTTTTGTTTTAGAGGGCAGACCAACCTGCACCTACAGCTCCAGTTTCACAACCACTTCCTCAACCTACAAAAAGAAGAACAAAGAGAAAGGCCAAAAAATAAAATATCCATAAAAAGGCCAAGAGAAAGAAAGAAAATGTTTCTGTAGTCAAGGATGAGAGAAATTTTGAAAAAGGAGAGAGTTCCTCAACAAGTAAACCCAAATGTATGAGAGAGTTCTTGTTCCTACTTTTCCTAATGTCTACACCAGAGCTCGAAGAGGAATGTTTGCAACTGTAGATAAATCAAAAGTGCGGATGCTACCGGAAATTTCGGAAGCACATATTAAGTAGACGATGCAGAAAGAGTATCATCCTACAAAATCAGATGAAGAACTCCTCAAGGATGCTGGATATGACATCAACAGTAAGAAAAAGAAATAAGAGGCCAGACCTGTTGTTGGTACCAGAAAGAGGCATACCAGAGACAAGAACAAGTTTAGGCTTAATTCTGAGGCTCTACAAAATCCAAGATTGATGAAAAAATTCATTGATATTGAAGGTAAATCTGAATGGTCAAAGATAGAGAAATCCATGAAGAAAAACAAAAACAAAACCCCTTCAGAGCAGCGCTCACAGCCCTCAAAGAGAATAAACATACAAAAGGGTTATAAGGAGGAGAAAGCCAATATCAAGGAAGCAACCACAAGAACAACTAGATCCAAATCAGCTGCTGACAACAAGATATACTTGGATAAGCTTGCTAAAGCTGCAACCCACATAGAAGGAAGGTAAAAATGTTTTTTGATACAAATACCTTGTTTACTTATTAGTCACAATTTTGAACAGAAGCTTAGATGTGAAGGAATATAAGTTTGCACAGGATTTTCAACATTTTATGTATATTTTTGAAAAAGAAACAGAGTGCTACCAAAAATTCCAGTAGCATTCTAGTTTTTGCGCAGTTACAGGTCTTTACCAGAATTTCCGGTAGCGCTTGTTTTAACTAAATTTTGACACGAGCCAACAAACTTTCTAAGCCAATTAAGGATGGATAAGAACCCATAACCAAATGGATATAACAAGTGATGGTGAAAGGTGGTTATGAGGTTGTTAGAGGTCTTATTAAATGGAGATACATGGTTATTTAAAGACCAAAGACACAAGGAGACAAATCAGCAGAAAAATGCGCAGCATGACAACACACTCAACATTTCACCCAGAATTCTTCTCTTATTTCTTCTACATATTTTATTTCAGTTAGATTTCGATGGGATATGGTTGTAATGTATTTTGACACCTATGTAATGTTAGGAGTAATGTTTCCTTCTTTTTAGAAGAGATGGAGTTGGTGCCTCTCTTGCTATATATACCATTTGTAAATACCATTTCAAGGTTGGATGTTGGTCTACCTAAAGACTGAATATAATAAAAAGTATTTTTTACTTCATGCTGGAGGATTTTGTGACTCAAGGAACATAGAATGTATGTCATGTCTCTTTCTTTGTTAATTTCTTCTAAAATATGAATTGCATCAACTAGTAAGGTGTGAGTGAGAAACTGTTAAAGGATTTAACAATAAATTATTTGCTTTCAGTTTTCTACAAATTATATGTGTGTTATAGAACATGTCAGTGAAGATTTCATAAAGGTTTTTTGGAATAATTTATACATGCAATCTATTTTCTAAATGTTGTTTACTTTGCATAAACAAATTTTGTGTAGAGAGCCATCATCATAGCTGTGTGATTGATTTAGGATAAGAATATTTCCTAGAAGAGGTACCAGCTATCCATCTTCTCCATTTGTTACATTATGCTCCCTATACAACCAATTTACCCATACAATTTATACTTACCATAGCTTTCCAAATGCATGAAAGTTTTAAAGAATCTAAAAAATCATTTCGAAATCTTTGAGAAGCCATCTCACCACTCAAACAATAAGGCTTACTCCTTATGCAGTCAAGGAGTGACTCCTTGCACTAACAGAAACAATGAAACTATGAATAAAAGATGACTAAATATGTATTTTTTCCAATAACCTTGCAAGCTGACACTTAATTGGAGTTATTATGGTAAGAAAAGGAGAGTGGAGTTTAAAGAGGGTGTCAAAAAGGAATAATTTTGGTTTTCAACATTCCCCCACCTGGAAGATATTGCATGTCCTCATGCAAAAAAATTAAAAATTTTGTAACCCATTGTGTGACTAAGCTATCTCCCAGGCTTAAGCAAGAACATCTATATTAGTACTCCTTGATTTTCTGGCACTGGTTTCCATCCTTGGTTTCTTCATTAAAATCTTGCACTGTAAACTTTTGACCTTGCTCTTAAAAAGTTTATTTTTAGCTTTTAACTTCTTATTTTTCTTGTACTAGTGGAAAATATATAGGATAATATTATCATTTTGAGTTCTTTGGATGTCATTTTGTATCTTCATTGCTTCATGTTCCCACTTTAGATTCTTATTTAACACTTCCAATTCAAAAATTTCCTATTTAAGAGTATATTCAATTCTAGATTCTCTTGGAGGATTGAAATGAATTTCTTCATTTATAATCTCTTCTTGATTTGAAGATGAATCAACAAATTTTCCTTTGGATTTTTGTTCAAGAGACTTTATATACTCATAGATTTATTGTTGGACAAGGTCGATTTTTGGGGTCTTTCTTGTTGGACTTGCAATTGGTGATGGTATTCTTGGTTCTTTTTCTACTTCTTCTAATTCAAAAAAACCTCGATACTGTTCAATGGTTGATTTCATAAGTCGTGCACTTCTTCTTAATTTTCCCGGCGACTTTTCATTAGTGAGAGCATGATTTTTCTTGATTTTTTCCATCTTTCAATGGCCCTTCATCTATATTAACATATTTATTCTTTCTAACATTATTTTGTTTAATAATTTCTAAATCATTTGCAAGAAGGGTTTCATCATCAAAATCCTTCTATGTATGCTTATCTTGTTGTATTTATTGTAGAGGTAAATCTTCATTTTGAAGCTTAGGGTTTGAGGGAAGTTTCTGTCGACTCCTTCTTATCTTAAAACTAGATTCACCTTGCTCAACTTCTTTAAAATGATTTAGAACGAGAAAATCTTCCCAATTATCCTCTTTGCTTCTCAAATGAGCTTTGATCAGAATTTTTACTAACCCATGATGATATAGAGCATTATCAATAAACTGTATTTTCCTTTGGATGTTAGCATTCATTTTTCTTAAACCATAGAGCAGGAAATATGGTAAATTGATTTCGTTTCTAGTAATAAAATGCATCAACAACCGAGCATGGTAGAAGAACATATTCCAAAACCTACCCTCACAGGTTATAAAATTTTGAATGAATAATAACAAATTTATCCATTTAATTTTTAAAGTTGTTACTATAATTCCTTTCTTGGAAATGGATATGTCCATACCTGGGTTTTTAAGGATGGTCTCCCACTCTTTTTCTTTTATTTTTTGGTTTTTAAACCAACTTTACCCATTTCTTAGTAGTCCGGTAGCTTATGCCATAAACGACTCTGTCAAGTCCATTTTGATATCTCCAATTTCTACTTCTATCCCATCATAAGCCCGATCAAACGATTTAGTGACCTCATTTTCATACCCATCAAAATTTTCAAAGAACTATAACCATTGTGCCTATTGCAATTTATGGTTCACTTGTGGATAGGCTTCAAGAAACGTGGTCCCATTTGGCTCAGAACACACAATAACTCCCATGTTGAGGAAGTTTGAGTCCTTAATTTCCCTTTTGACTGGATTAGGGAGGTTTGGTAACAAGGATGAGATTTGGGTAGCGGTTAAGATGTTTTTGACAAAGAAGAACAAAAAAAAACCGAAGGAAGTGGGCTATATTGCAAAGGGAATGAGATAGTATACAGAAGAAATGGAATGATATACGAAGGAAGGGAAATAAATTCGAATGATGACAAGTGAGTGTGATAAGAAATGATCATAAAAAAATTCTAAGATTGGATTGTGAGCACCAATGTCGTATAAGGATAATCATTATGTGAAATGGTGGAGGAAACAGTCATTAGTTTTGAAATAATCATCTATTTATATCATAATTCAATGTTTTTTAATATTTGACTAATATTTACATACCTTTATTTTGCCTTACTGATTTGTTATTTTCTAGGTTGCTTAGGTTTCTCTGGCTACTATATCCATTCAAGTTACTTTGGTTGTAATTTGTCAAGTCAGCTACAGAATTTCATGAGAGCTGCAGATTATTGACAATTTTGTAGATATTTTATTTCTGCAAAATAGGAATAAAATAAATGGGACAAGAATAGGGAAATTAAATAAAATCTTGGCTGCCAAGAATTCTTGGTTTTCAACTTAGATTTTTTGCATAAACATGCCAACAATGTTGGTTTTTAGGTTTATAAAATTACTTTTCCTTTTCTTTATATATATATTAATTATTATTATTATTATTATTATTTTAAGAAATTAGAAAGTAGATTGCAATCTAAGTTGGAGAGGGAGTAGAATCTTCCCTGACCAACTTCAAATCAAGATTATCTTGCAAATTTCTAATAAACTCTTCATTTGTCAATGGTTTATGATATAGTCGTAATATATGACCATTCACAAGGAAAATTACTTTTTCTTCATCATTAGTTTTAATTATGTCTGCTCCATTGTCAAAGAAAATTTCAATCTCATAAGGACCAAGCTAATGAGTTTGAAATTTCCCTTGAAAATATTTAAATTTAGAATAAAAAAGTAATGTCCAATCACCCGGTTGGAACCTTCTTACTTTGATAAAATTATCATGCCATATGGACCTTTGATGTTGAACTATGTTGGTCTTGTGAATAACATCTAGTTGTATCTCATTAAGTTCATTCACTTGCTTCATTCTTTGTTTTTGTGCTTTTGATAGGTTAAGACCCAATTTGACTACTGTTTTGAAGGTATTTATTTGAAACTCAATAGGAAACATGAATTTCTTCCCATAAACAAGTTCATAAGGAGTATGAAATGTTGTGTTTCTCCATGTTGAACGATATGCCCATAAAGCTTTTGGAATATTTTCTACGCAATCCTTTCTATGTAGACGTACAATTTTGGTAAGAATTTCTTCAAGTAATTTATTAGTTGCTTCAACTTATCCATTTTATTTCGGATAATATGGAGTGGATTTTCGATGTTTGATTTTATATTACTCCATTATCTTCTGCACCAACTTGGATGTAAATTGAGTACCTTGATATGTCACAATTTCCTTTGGGACACCAAAACAAGTAAAGATATCCACAAAAATAAATGAAACTACAACATTTTCAGTAGAAAAAGAAAGTGTTCTAGCTTATACCCATTTCATTACATAATATGTACAAACAAGAATATACCTTTTTTGTCTTGATGGTGGATTAATTGGACCAAAAAAATCCAAAACCCGCTTTTCAAAATGTTCAATAAGTACTTGGGGTTATAGAGGCATCTCCTCTGAAGGAACATTATTTCCCATTATTTGAAAACCATCACATCTCTTAACATATTATTTGGCATCTCTAAAGGACAAGGCCCATAATATCCTACGAGAATGATTTTCTAGGCATTCTTTTTATTAACAAATTTTTTCTCCACATGGTTCATCATGAAAATCCTTTAATATTTTTGGTACATCATCCTCTCCGACACATCTTCGAATGATTAAATTAGGTCCTGTTTTGTACAATTCTCCATTTATCCAAGAATAAGATGCACTAGTTTGAATAACTTTCCTTTTTTCTCGAGGAGACAGATAAGAAGGTAACTTACCTATGGCTAAATAGCTAGCAATATCTAAATACCAAATAGATTTAATAGATATTGCAAAGAGATATTCTTCTGGAAAATTATCCTTTACAGGAACTGTTGAAAAGTGTAACGAGGATCGGTCTTCATATTGACTATGTAATTATGAAAAGAAGAAGACAGAGATAATAAAATGTATTTTGTGTTTCATGAGCAAGTTATTATTATAGGTTAAATAGAATTCTTCTTGATGTATATCTAGGGTTTTGTCTTCTAGGTAAAAATGTAATTTAGTGTCATATGTGTATGAAGAATCTAGTCTAGTATATGCTCCAAGACCTTTTAAAAGAAATCATGGAAGGATTATTTATTCAGCTCTCAATACATGCTGGAAGATAAGCTACAATGCTGGGTTATAGTTGGCCTAAAGCACAATATTGAAGTCGAACTTCAACAACAAGATAAGTCAGTTTTCAAACTAAAGGTATGGTCAGCCTCAAGACAGTGAATCTGTCTCTATAAATACTACTATTCTGCGGACCATTCTAACACAAAATTTTCGGTCATCTCTGAAGTTTAATGCGGATAACAATACGAGTTTAAAGCGGATTTTGGACAGGATTTAGTGTAGATATTTTACAATTTACATGCCTGTTTAAGAGATATACATTCCGGTGATATCTTAATGTAATAAATGCCACGACTAATTGAAATGAGAGTGCGGATTATCCACCAGATGAAGTGCATATTATACTGAAGAATTTATAGTGAGAAAAACGTTAAATCAAGAATAGTGTTTATATATATTGAAGTGTGGATCTAGTTCTATATTGAAGTGCAGATTTGCAACAACATTGTTGAAGTGCGGATCTACCAAGTGCATGAGCATGAGCATTATATCATTGTTAAATATGTTTCTTTCCAAATATAGTTTGCAGACTCGAAGCTGTTAGGATAGTGGTCTGCAAAGAAGAAGCAGTTGGAAAGTGAAAGAAACGAGGAAAGTAAATATGAGATTTACTTTCCTAACTACAACCTATATATATCTCAAGAAACTGAAGATTTAACTGAAGGAAGTACTGGTGCCAAACAGTGCAACTTGGTGAAGAGAAGAAGGATCAACATTGAAGGATATTAAAGAAGGACAAGGTCTTGGATGCATTCTGGGTCATGGTATTTGTCATCTGAAATCTATAAGAAGAATTTCTCGTCGGTTTTCCTCTCCAAGAGGGAGAGGTTTTTCCCAGGCTCTAGGAGCCTAATTCTTGTGTATTGTGTCGTTTGATAATTGAAATAATGAAAGTTTTAATAAGATAACGAAGGAAAGACATAAGTAACTCTAGTAACCTTAGAAGTAATTATCAAGAAGAGAATTTTGTATTAACCTACAAACCTCCAAATTCTCAACATGGTATCAGAGCTAAGGTGCTGAACACAAGGGCTGCTTGTCATGAAAGACACTCAAGGAAGCGTAGATCTAGGTTTAGTTTGGAAAGTCAAATCAGTCTACAAAGAAGACTATATAGCTACTTCAAACATCCTCTACCATCAAGAATTCAAGAACACATATATTGAGGAATTCTATCTTAAAATAAATTCTTAACCTCTTCGTTATCATCAAGAAAGCTGTTGCAAAATAAAGTCACTCTCTCAAGTAAGCATTCATGACCCTGTCTATCAAGATGCCTTATTGTAAAGAAAGTAATAAGCTGGTTGGGTCATCAAACTTTAGTGCATGGAAGAAGAGAACATACTTGAATTTAATTGAAGACAAAGTAATGTACTATATCGAAGGATCTACTGTTCAACCTCCAAAAGAAGATACTTCAGACCATTGCAAGTACATGAAGGGAGAAATTAGAGCCCAAAGGATTCTCATAGAATCCATCAAAGACTCTCTCATTCTCTATGTATAAAAACTAAAGAGTGCAAAACAAATATATGAGAAATTGGTGGAGCTATTCTTTGTGAGTACTGCTGGAGAAGCAATCTCTCTGAGAAAAGAAATATACAAAATGAAATTATCAAGGGAAGCAGGAATTGCTCCATACTTTATGAGGATTTTTGAAATAAGAGATCAACTGCAGGAACTAGGAGAATTGATGTCTGACACTGAGATGACACAAGTGGTGTTGAATTCTCTACCAGAGGAATGGGGAAGCTTCACTTCTAGTCTATATGGGAAGAAAGAGGCCACTCCATTCCATGATTTATGGTCTCTATGTAAAATAGAGGAAACAAGACTAAAGGCCAAAGCTGATACAGGACCAAATGAAGAGAATCATACCTTTGCAGCCTCATACAGGAATAAAGGAAGATTCAAAAAATTTGGCCCTCAGAATAAAAGAAGAAATATGGACAACGTGCGATGCTTTGGGTGTGATGAGCTTGGCCATTATAAAAGAGATTGTCCTAAATCTGAAAATGGCAAGAGGAAAAAAGAAGAAGCCCATGTCACTTATGAAAGAGAAGAACCCGATGCTAAAATATCTAAGAAGGAGGAAGCAAGAGATCTCTATTATGATTGAGATCACCTTCCCCTGTAAGTGATCTTCGATTAGTTGTAAAATTGTATGATAGCATGTACATTAAGAAGCATCTCGATAAAAGCATGGAAGGAGCTCTCGGTGAAAAAGCTTCTGGAAAACCTCTCTACTGAAAGTAAAGCAGTCATCAGATCAAGGGTCATCATGTAGACAAAATTTTGGTATGTGATGACATATTGTTGAAGCAGGCCAAAGGAATAAAGCTCTTCATTCAAGAGAAATTGCTACAGGATGACTCAAGGGAAAAAGGTATGAGGTATGTATATATTTATATGCTGACATTGGATTCTGTGAAGTCATGCCATATGGTTGCAGGTAATGAACTTCTGTATTTAGAAGTATGATATATGGAGGAGTATCTCTCAATGCACAGACAGATGAAATCAACATAATATGTCCTCATGAAATATGAGGTGGCTGTATATGAACGAGGAAATGGAAAATGTGTAAGTTCTTGGGAATGGAGAATGCGCAGAAAGGAAGAGATCATGAAATGCAACCATGTCAAGAGGTAATTATCATCCGAAAACCAAGAAGATGTGACTAGGAGATCTCCTAGGAGGATATGTAGACTCTGACAAAAGTTTGGTAAAGAAGAAGACCCTTGAAAAAACATATCATTAGGAGATGTGTCAATCTGAATGAAGGATGCCGATGCCTATAGTAAGATGTCATGGTGAAAAATCATCACTGAGGTAACTTTTGTTTCAAAAGTTCATATGTATATGTTTATTTGGATGAATTGGTGCAGGGCTACTAATCATGAGTAAGGATGTATGATCCTTGAAGATGATTCGAAGGAAAGCAACATGGCATAATGATGGACCAGATGAGAAAGAATAAATAATCAATTTCTGATAGTGGACATGAATCGTGAATGAAAGTGATGGAGGATCTGTGCCCTATGAAGCCAAAAGTTGAATATTCCTCAATATCGAAATCCATGACATCGAGGGGAGGAATTCTTCATGAGTAGCTGGATTGCTGTTGCAGGACCCTAGTTGAGAGGGAGCCTGGTGGTAAGTTTCTTGCTTGGAAGAAACTTGGAGTATGTCCTTCCTGTGTTAAGAGGGAGTGACGTATGTGATTCTCTATTAAATGTGTCATGCACTAGACCAGGACTAATAGCCGTAAGTCATAGTGAAGGCCATGTGAAGAGAATGGACAGACACATCATTCTAGTCTTCACCTGGAAGACAAAATGGAGGATTGGGTAATCATCTAGCATTCGATACTCTTTGAGAATGAGATAGGGCATTCAAGATAAGAGTAGTCGTGGACTGATATTCTTTGAGGGTTGGCTACCCAAGAGAAGAACAGTCCAAGAAGGTCATACTCTGGGAACACCTAGGTGGGGTATATACCTTGGAGAGACAATGAATATGGTGTCTATTAGTCATGTGTCTCGCCAACATTGTATCCCATTGTCTCGTTGAGAGATGGGGCTGTTAGTCAAGGCCTTGCACTAGGACAATGCTGGTTGATATGATGCTATACAAATTCGATTACCAATCCGATTCTTCTTATGAGATTATTCAGTTTGAAAGTGACCATGTATCTATATGAATACCTCCCTAGTTAAGAGGGAGTGTTGAAAAGTGTAACTAGGATCGGTCTTCATGTTGACTATGTAATTATGAAAATAAGTCAAAGATAATAAAATATATTTTGTACTTCATGAGCAAGCTTTTATTATAAGTTAAATAGACTTCTTCTTGATGTCTGTCTAGGGTTTTGTCTTGTAGGTAAAAATGTAATTTAGTGTCATATGTGTATGAAGAATCTAGTCTAGTATATGCTCCAAGACCTTGTCAAAGAAATCATGGAAGGATGATTTATTTAGCTCTCAATACATGCTGGAAGATAAGCTACAATGCTGGGTTATATTCGGCCTAAAGCACAATATTGAAGTCGGCCTTCAACAACAAGATAAGTCAGTTTTCAAACTAAAGGTATGGTCAGCCTCAAGATAGTGAATCTGTCTTTATAAATACTACTGTTCTGCTGACCATTCTAACACACAAATTTTGGTAATATCTAAAGTTTAATGCAATAACAGTAAGAGTTTAAAGCAGATTTTGGACAGGGTTTAGTGCAGATATTTGACAAGTTACATGCCTGTTTAAGAGATATACATTCCGATGATATATTATTGTAATAAGTGCCACGACTAATTGAAATGAGAGTGCGGATTATCCACCAAATGAAGTGCATATTATACTGAAGAATTTACAATGAGAAAAAGGTTAAATCGAGAACAATGTTTATATATATTGAAGTGCAGATCTACCAAGTGCATGAGCATGAGCATTATATCATAGTGAGTTATGTTTCTTTCCAAAGATAGTTTGCAGACTTGAAGCTGTTAGGATAGTGGTCTGCAAAGAAGAAGCAGTCAAAAAGTGAAAGAAAGGAGGAAATTAAATCTAAGATTTACTTTCCTAACTACAACCTATATATATCTCAAGCAACTGAAGATTCGACTGAAGGAAGTACTAGTGCCAAACAGTGCAACTTGGTGAAGAGAAGAAGGATCAACATTGAAGGATATTTGATGCTGTGGCTTACTCCCTGCTTACCCACAGTCCCCACTATCAATGCATCTAAAATGCTTGCCCTCAATTTAATGCTCAATCCAATTTCCAATCTGGGTGAAATTTTGAAATATATCTGGAAGCTTTAATATCTCAAATCTGAGATTTGAGATATTAAATTAAAATTTTCTTATGGTGGTAAAACCACACCCCTCAACCCAGGCTATAACCTATATGCGGAAGCTCCTTTTCTTTTCCAATGAAAATCTTATTATAAACCCACTTTATGGGAATATTGAATAAGCATTCGACTTTATAACTCAGGATCAACAACCACAATATAATTGGGCTACACGGGCATTCAACTTAAAGATATTGTCTTGGTTAAAAACAAAATGCACTATATCATTTTGACTTTGGATTAAAACTTAAGCACACATATAATTCCGAACTTCACATAACAATACCTGGCCCACAATATATTTTAGCTTACCTCTCCATCCATTGATACGCATTGCCATTTAACACTCTAAACTTGGTTTTAAACCCAAATATCAACATAACTGATATGGATCCTTCATGCCTTATTTAGTCGCCAACACATATGAATATTCGTTCATATATAACTCTGACTTTGATTAAAAATTAACCGCCTACAATAAAAAACATTTGGGCCCACACAACCAACGCACCTTTCCATCTAACGATGGACATTCATCGCACTTCATAACTTCAGTGATCAACGAATATCGCGCAACTAAAATGCACGAGTTTTAATCTTCAAAATTTACGTGATGAAAATGGTTTTGCATTACCACTCCAAACCACGTGTCCATCAAAGACCCATATCGCGTTCTAAAAGTGAAATCCACTTACCATTCAAGAAGGTGCACGATATCGCTAGTTTTCCGTCTCAAAATCCGCCTTTATCGTTTTCGCTCATGGTTCCGCGCTCCTTATCCTCATGGTTTCGCCTTAACTCTACTCTATCTACTCGTACGCATTCACTTCAATTTTTCACCATTGTCACGACCTTACTATTCACGTTGATATTAATCCTCATGGCGCCTTCACTTGGCTTTCATGAACCCAGATTTCACTCATACCTGTATCCTTCACGTACTCCAGCTTCCATTTTTTCTCGCATTTGATTTGTTCCTCATACACAACATTCTTCCTTTGCCTTCGATTTTCACTTCGATTCATTACGATTTCTCATAAATGAGGAATCCTTTCATACCTGTTAACCCAGGTTTTCCCAATCTGTTACGAGGGTTTGAGCAATCTTTAAACCCTCCATTTTACAACTTTCAATTTTGACTCTTCAAATAGAGCCATTGCATCTTATTATCTACCTTCAATAGTTTCAAATGGGTCTTAAAAGCCTCTGCCTCGCTTCTTCAATTTGTCAAGCCTCCAATTCACAAAAAGCCCAGATACGATTTATTGGTCATATCTTGTCGCACCGTTGGTTCGCCACCGTGGCACGTTTAATCCCTAATATATATACAATATCGCTTAAATGATTACAATAGAGCACCATCTAAACCTATTACAAACAGTCTTATTCATGAGTCTTATTCATACCTAGTTCACGTAGATTCAATATGTTCTCGTCACGAATTTAAATCAATTAAACTCATGTAGTAATCGAAACAAACTTTTTCATATTTTGCAATTGAATTTACTTACAAAACTTCTAGTTTGGCCAGATCTTCAATTTGATGGCCCTTCTCCCTCACTACTCTTCCTTCCTCTCTAGATCTCCAAATTTCCTCTCTTGCCTAATGCCTATGAGGCTTTTTTATAAAAATTAATAATAACCATTCACTTTAACGTCACAACAAAACTTCTAATTTGCAAGTTCCTAATTTTAGCCTAAATATGAGTCGTCTCTTCATATTCCCAAACTTAATCGACCTCATGTTCTCCAATCATTTGGGAACATTTACAATTTCTCTCCACATTTATTCAAAATACTAATAATTACATAAGAAATTATAAATACCGACCCCTATGTCTACTTAAATACAAAGTATTTTATTGCGCCTAATGCTTTCCATCAATATTAAAGAAGGATAAGGTCTTGGAGGCATTCTCCTGGTCATGGTACTTGTCATCTAAAAAATATATAAGAAGAATTTCTCGTGGGTTTTCCTCTCCAAGAGGGAGAGGTTTTGCCCTGGCTCTAGGAGCCTAATTCTTGTGTATCGTGTCATTTGATAATTGACTTGATGAAAGATTTAATAAGATAATGAAGGAAAGACATAAGTAACACTAGTAACCTCACAAGTAATTATCAAGAAGAGAATTTTGTATTAACCTACAATCCTCCAAATTCTCAATAGGAACATCCTTATTATCATTTTTTATTCTAGATAGAAAATGAGAAACTTTATTTTCCTTTCGAGGGCTATCAGAAATGGTAATATTGAATTCTTGTAATAACAGTAACCATCTTGTAACTCTGCCATTAGTAATTGATTTATTCATTCAATATATAATTGTAGGGTGATCTGTGTAAATAAAAGTTTCACAACCAGTGATATAATGTCAAAACTTATTAATTGCATGTACAACAGTTAAAAAATCCTTTTCTGTTACAGTATAATTCAACTCTATAGGAGTCAAATTTTTACTTGTATAATAAATGACATAAGGAGTCAAATATTTTTGTCCCAATACAACTGCTAAGGTTGTATCTGAAGCATCAGTTGAAATATGAAACAGAAGATTCCAATTTGGTCCTCTTTAAATGGGTGCTTCACAAATATTTTCTTTCAATGTTTCAAAAGTTTTTTGCCAGTCATAATTCCAAATGAATTAACAATCTTTTGTAAGCAATTTGAAAGGTGGAGAGGCCATCTTTGTGAAGTTTTTTATGAATCTTTTGTAATGACTAGTAAAACCAATAAAAATTTTAACATCTCTTTGACAAGTAGGAACTGATAATTTGGAAATAAATTTTACTTTAGATGCATCCACTTTAATTCCATCTCCTGAAATATGGTGGCCTAAAACAATTCCTTCAATGAACATCATAAAACATTTTTCATGACTTAATGAGAGATTTGTTTCTTTACATCTAATGAGAGAACTTTTTCCAAATTTTTGAGAGCTGCTTCAAAATAATTCCCATAGACAGTAAAATCATCCATGTAAACTTCCACAAAATTAAAAAAAAATGCCTAGAACTTCCTTTTGGAATGTTGCAGGTGCATTACAATCCAAAGGGAAGTACTTTGTAAGCATACGTTTCCCATGGACAAGTGGAAGTTGTTTGTTTTGATCTTCTAGAGCTACTTGGATTTGGTTATATCAACTAAAACCACCCAAGAATGAAAATACTTTTTCCCTACCAATGTATCAAGGACTTGATCTATATAGGGAAGCGAAAAATGATATTTTAAGGTAGCTTTATTCAATTCCCTATAATCGATGCATACTCTCCGTTTTCCATTTTTCTTTGAAAAAATTACTAATGGTGACACCCACTGACTATCTGATACTGGATAAATGAAATCCACATTCAATGGTTTTTGTAACTCCTCTTTAAATATTTCCATTAGATTTGGATTCATCCTCCTCTAAGGTTGTTGAATTGGTCTGGAATTTTCTTCAATATAAATATGACACATACAAGTGTTAGGATCATTTCCTTTCATATCAGTGTATTCCCATGCATAGGCAGAGGAATGTTCTTGTCACATATTTACCAATTATTTCTTTTGGATTCTTCCAGATTATTATTAATATTCAAAGTTTTCCCCGGAAAGATTTCTATTAAATAATTGCCAAATTTTTCCATAGAATTTAAAGCCATTTGATGAGATGATAAATATTCAACATTGCATTGTTCTTGAAAACCCTTCTCTTGTTCACAATATGAGGGAGAATAATTATTATTCAGTAAATTTAAAATATGATTTTCTTCATGTCTTTATGAAGTAGAAAATATTGGTTGTATATCAAAGTCTTCATTATCTTCATCTATCCAAGCTTCACTTTCTACTTCTATTGTTGTTTTTGCAAGGGGATATAGTGTGAATTTCTTATTAGAGATTCCATCAGAGATAAACATATCACCATATCTACAACTTATGAAAGCATCAGTTGTAGCTAACCATGATTTGGCTAGAATCAATGGATGTCCTCGTACATTATTCTTGGGAGTTCAAATCATAAAATCAACAGGATTTTCCAAAGAATCTAAGCAGACAAATACACATTCTAACACACCATATGGTTTGATAACATATATGTCTTATAACTGTAGTAATGTTGGTGTGTATTGAAGATTGGAAAGTTTTAATTGATCCATAGTTTGTTTAATCATGATATTGATAATTAATCCTAAATCGATCAACGTGTTTGGAATCTCGATGCCATTAATGTGTGTTTTTACAATGGGACTACCTGGATCTTGATATTTCTGAACTGTTGGTTTTCCCATCATAATATTTGCAATTTTCTCGACTAATGATTTTTTTAACTTCTCTTCTTTTTCTTCCTGGTTTTTTAATGCTTAACTCCCTGATTTCCCTTGCAAATATTGGTATTTTATTTATAGCTTGTAACAGAGGAATTTTGATGCAAACATTCTTTAGTTCATCTAACATGTCATATTCATGCAACATAATTTGTTTTCTATTCCTTTGTCAATTTTTAGCCTGTCAAGAAAAGGTGGATTTTGAATAGAAATAGAAGGTTGTTTTGCAATGAGAGTTGAGTTTATTGAAGTATCATTAGAATGTAAAGGGGTGATTTATTTCTGAGGAGTTTCTTCTTTCTTAAGAGATGTTTCTTTCTCAATAAGTTGATCCTTTTCAGATTCCTGAATAACAATAGATGGTAACTTAATTTCCAAAACTCTACCAGATCTAAGTTGGAAATTATTTATACCTAATGGAGTTATCATGCAAGCTTGGAAATTATGACCTTCTATATTGTAAACAAGTTGTGAATTTTTATTATTTAGATTTGGAAGTGATTAAGCAAGTAGTTGATTAATTTTTTGGGGGTATGATGTGTGTGGTATGGAAGTGGTTGATTAGAAGGATGAGTTTGAATTTGAGATTGTGGAAAGGAATTTGATTGAGGAGGATAATATGGAGGTTGATATGGAATAAATTTCTATTGAAATTGATTATATTGAGGATTTCTAGGAGGGTACTGCCAACCTTGTGTCCATAAAGGATTTTGAGGTGGCCAATTTTTCCAATGCATTGGGGATTCCAATTTTTCTAAGGTTGTGCATATTATTGGTATTGAGGATTAAGACCTTGTACTACGCTTGAATTTTGTGGTTGCCATGGTCTTTTACCAATAAAACAAAGTGACTCAGCTTGGCTTGTTTCAGCTTCATTTTGCAAGATTGCTTTAAGTTTAGGGATTGAAGGGAATTTATTTGTGTCATGGTTTTATGCACATATAACACATATTTCTACACTATCAAGGGGAAATTCCCTTAGGGCATATTTCTTTCTGCATCTAGGAAAAAAGTTTGATGATGCAACATATTCAACTTTTTGCTTGTCTTGAGTCTTAAGGGTATCTATTTGTTTACTAAGACTCCCTAAAATATGTATTTTTAAGTTGTCGAGAAAATTTCCTATTTTAGCTCTACTTGTTGTCCCAATTTTATATTTATCATCCTAGACATTGCTGTGGTTGTTGAAATACCTAGAGGGGTGAATCAATATTTTTTCAATTGTTAATTTTACCAAATAGATCACTTATATTTAGAACACGAAATGAACAATGATGGAATAGATACTTTAATTACCTCTTCTTTACAATAAGTAAGCACAATAATGATATAGGGCTCCAACCCTACATGAATACTCCAATCTTCTAGGCTCCAACTTGTATTGTGCGACACCAACTTGGTATTTCCAAGGCTCCGACCTTACAATTTGAGGCACAACCTCTAGGGCTCACCAACCTATCTTTGGCACAAGCCACCTAGTTTCTTGAGGACTCTAATCCCTGGCTCCAACCATATCTTCCAAGGCACCAACCTTGTCTATATGAGGCTCCAACTCCTACTTCAATTCATCAAATATATATTTGGTTATACTTCACGTCTCCCAATGTATTCTTCAATGAGCCCTAAAAAACTTCAACAATGCCTTCACTTTAGTCTCCATGCCATGTCATCAATGACAACCTTGATCTCTCATGAAGGTGTCTCCACTGCTCTTCATGTCACCCAAATGACCTCTAAGGTCACCTCATGATGGCTTCATCAATGCATCATCAATCACTTGACATATTCATAAGTTTAGCATCTTCATTAATGGCATCCTTATCACCTAGGGATTGCATGAGGTTCATTGACATCACAAGAATATTTTCCATCTCAACTAATGCCATATTGAAATCAATGACAACATTGACTAAAAATCTCCCCCTTTGTTATTGATGGAAATATTCTCTCCCTTAAACATTCTCTCCCCCTTTCACATCAACGACAAAAGGGGTGCTCAAGTACTCCCCATATCAAGTTGATTCTCTTTATCGTATTTTCTTCATCAATAATAATTCTTCATAGGTACTATGCCCCCCTATCATGGTGCTCTTCTTTCTGGAAATGTGGTCCATGATAGATGTGTTTACATTTCTCCATGGATGAACCAACTCCCCCTGCCTGAATAAGATCTTCTAGCTTCTTTAGACAAGAAAGATTGCTGCCTTGTGATCAAGTGGAAGAAATATTCAAAATTTCATTATTTTATTCAAAGGAGTTACTCCCGAGAGATGATATGTCAAGATTTTCCAAGTGTGACTCATCATGGATTTCATAGCACCTTTTCATGGATGACTTCTACAAGAATATCCATGAGTTACCAGCTCCCCTAACAGTATGCATCGTCTCCTTTTTGGCAGAGTCTCATCATCAAACACTTGAAATATCACATATGCCAAGGATGTCTTCATCAAATTAACACCATGCGTTGTTGGCTGGAGTGTTCAAGAGACTTTCAGATCCAATTTGTTTCCTTTTCCAAACTTGTGTAACTTTCTTCTCTAGCTTGGTTTTCATAGTTTTAGCTTTTTTAGGGACCGAAGTCAAGTTATAATCACGAGCCATATGTCCAATTTAATGGCAATTGAAGCATTCCATTCTGCTCATAAATGAGGATGCATGATTTCTTCTTGAAAAGCTGCTTCTAGGAGATTGATGGGGACCATTAAATTTGTCCTTGTGGTATGCCTTATAATCCTTTGCCACATGCCCAAAGTTTGTACAAGAATATCAATAACCAAAAAATATACTTTGGTACCTGGGAGATGAAGATTACCTTGATGTACTTGTGGAGTCCTTTTGCCTTGGGATTCTTTGATGATATTCATTGTATTTTGTATTCTTGACATCATTTGAAAGTCTCCTTGGAGTAGGATTTCATCCATTGTTGTCTTGAATCTTCTCCTTGCCTTTGCTGGAACTTGGAGCATCAAAATCTCCTCCCGGCTTCCTCACATCCTTATTTTTGAAACATTATCATTCTTGCTTGAGGATTCACCTGCATAGCCAAGCCCTGATTTATCAAGGGGAGACCTTTGATGACTTAGGATGTCATATAGGGTTTGAGAGATTTTCAAGTTCTTATTTAGCAAGTCAACTTCCTTTTTAAGAAAGACAATTTCTCCTTTCAATTTTTCACAATCTTCATCTTTCATAACTAGTTGCTTCTTCATTTCTTCCATCAGCCTTGTTGCTTCGTGTGCTTCAATTTTAAGGGAGATGATATTTGATTTCATTATGAAGAATTCTTCATTCTCCTTTTCTAGACTGCTCTCCATTTCTTCTTTTATTCTTGTAGCTTCACATGTTTCGACCTTGAGAAGATTGATGTGTGATTTTAGTTTGAATATTTCTTCATCCTTTTCTTCTAGTTGGCATATCATGGTGTTTCTTTCCTTTTATTCTTCATCAACTTGTATTTCTATGAATGCCAAATTTTCCAGCACCTTCTCATCTCCTTGCTCTTGTTTCCTTGCTTCTTCTAGTTGAGACCTAAGAGAGGAGACCTCTTCCTTGTATTGACCAATCTCTATTTCAAGATTGTTCAAGCTCTTAAGTCTTTGTTCAAGGTGGCTTGACAAATATTCTTCCCCTTTCTTTGCCTTATCCAATTGATTTGTTATAGATATGACTTCTTCATGATGCTTTATTTTGTTTTGATGAAATTCATCCTTAAGTTTGGCGAGCTCC
Source organism: Pinus albicaulis (assembly GCA_034641835.2). Lineage (NCBI taxonomy): Eukaryota > Viridiplantae > Streptophyta > Pinopsida > Pinales > Pinaceae > Pinus > Pinus albicaulis. Next base: position 68,204 of record JAXQQM020073615.1, read on the forward strand.
TCATTTCTTTCTTGTAATTGAAGCTTGAAAAGGTCAACTTCCTTCATTTTATTGTCTTGGTCACCACATTGCGCTTTCCTCTTAAGTTCATCATTTTCCCTTTTCAAACTGTTAATCTCTTCCATGGCATCTATAAGCTTAGTCAGGAGATCTTTTTCAAGGTCTTCTTTGCTTTCTTCTTCTTCTAGGTCTTCTTTGGCCTTCAATGTCATCATTCTTATTTTCAACTTCCTTGATGGGATTTAGAATTCCTTCTTGCTTTGCATCATCTTATTGACTAGAGGTCATGGTCAATGCTCATTTTGGGTTAAATCATGAAGTTTGTCCCATATGACTTTTGCTGACGAACATTTTTCAAAATTGGCCTTCACAGAATTTGGCAACCCATTCAAAATTGCTTTTGTTGCTCTTGTATTGTACTCCTTGGATTCTTCGTCCATCGTGTCATTAGTAATCACTAATTTCCAAACTTCAATTCCTTGAGTCTTCAAGAAATTCCTCATTCTTGCCTCCAATATATCCAAATTTCCATTGAATAATGGAGCCTTCGCAAATTGATTGACTTCAATTTCGATGGTTGAGGAAGATACATCTTTAGGCGGATTGGAGAATTTCTTCCTTGGATTTTCCATTTGTGTTCTAATGATCAACATTCAAGTTGTTAGGCTTTGAGTGAAGGTATTGGCTCTGATACCAATTGTTGGAAATACTAAGAGGGGGTTGAATCAAAATTTATTTTCAATTGTTAATTTTACCAGTTAGATCACTTATATTTAGAACACAAAACGAACAATGATGGAATATATACTTTTATTAATTTCTTCTTTACAATAATTGAAGTACAATAATGATATAAGGCTCCAACCCTAGATGAAGACTCCAATCTTCCAGGCTCCAACCTGTATTGTTCCAAGCATCGACTTGGTCTTTCCAAGGCTCCAACCGAGTTTCTTGAGGAATCCAATCCTCTAGGGCTCCAACCCTATCTTCCAAGGCATTTACCTTTTCTCTATGAGGCTCCAACCTCCTGCTTCAATTCATCAATATATATTTGGTTATACTTCACGGCTCACAATGTATTCTTCAACAAGCCCTGACAATCTTCAACAATGCCTTCACTTTAGTCTCCACGTCACGTCATCAATGACAACCTTGATCTCTCATGCAGGTGTCTCCACTACACTTCATTTAACCCAAATGATCTCCAAGGTCACCTCATGATGGCTTCATCAATGCATCATCAATCGCTTGACATCTTCATAAGGTTAGAGCAACCTTAGCATCTTCATTAATGGCATCCTTAGCACCTAGGGATTGCACGAGGTTCATTGAAATCAAAATAATATTTTCCATCTCAGATAATTCCATATTGACATCAATTACAACCTTGACTAACAAGGGTCTCTTGGATTTTTCTCGGTTCTACCCTTACCTCTTGAAATATGTGTACACAATTCACAAATTTCTCTAAATGATAACTGAGAAACATCTCATTTTCCCATTAAATTGAGAAGATCTACCCACTCATCTCTAATGGATTTAAACAAAGGAGATTTCAAAGTTTCATCATATAGATTATGTATTTTATCCCTTTTAACATTATAAGAAAATCTTTCAACCAAATTTTCAATATTTTCATCCTCTTTTTGCATCATTTTAAAGACTTCATCTTTAAGGTTACGAAGCATACAATAATCTTTGTATGTTTCTAAGAAAACATCTTTCATGTCTTCCTATTTTATTATGGTATGTGTTCCTAATCCCATAAACCATTTATGTGCTTCGTCTTTAAGAGTGGCTAGAAACAATTTCAATTTTTGAGAATCAAGCAAGTAGTCATAATACCTACACAAGACTTCAAACTCAAAAATAAATGTTTCCGGATCCTCATGCCTTACTCCATGGAAATTAGGGGGGGTGGAGGGTGATATATTCTTCAATGTGGTTGTGGTACCTTAATCTAATATTGGAAATCAAAAAGGTTATGGTTCTCCTCTACCACCTCTTATACCTCTTCCTCCAATGCCTCCTCTATTTCCTCCTCTACATATTCCTCCTCCAATCCTTTGTTCACCGTTCACATTATGTACTTCACCTTCCCCTTCTCCTGCCATTGTATGTTCCTTAGAGCTAATATAAGGTTCTATAATTGGATTTTCTAGTTCCTCCTCTGGTTCTTCTACCAATGGAATGCTAAAATAAGTCTCTCCTTCCTCTTCACTAGGGACTTCCAATTATTGTCCTAGAAGTTGTTTTCCAGTTGAAGATAGAAATATTACTCCTTTTGTTGGGCATGTAGGTTCTAATACAACTTAAATAGAGGAAGTTGGTGTTGGATCTAAGATCTATGTATCTCAAGAAGTCTATGTCTACCTGCAAATGATGGAATACAAATTTGAGTGGATGGTGTGACACTACGGGGTATTGGTGGGGTGAGTGGTAATGTTGGAATTGAACTCCTACCTCTACTTTAACCCATTCGTAGCATCTCTTTCCCCTATGCATATCTATTTTTTATCATTTTTTTTTCAATTTTGTCAAATGAAAGAATCCTATATACACTCTCCTTTAAACGTATGCTAATTTTGCATCAATTGATCTTAAATTACTTCACAATTATCGACCATGGCTTGTAAACTGATGAAGTATATGTGCACCATTTGTGCTAGGATTCCTTATTATGTGAGTAACTTTAAAATTGAATTAGGATGTTTTTGTGTGCATGTTTTTATCTAAGAATCACTCAAAGTAAAACGATTGTTACTCTGAATGGAAAATATCACACTAACATAAATAAATCTAACTTCAAATGAAAAAATAAATATCACACTAAAAAAATAAAATATACTTCACAGTGAAAGAAATGAAACTAATCTTTAAGTGCAAAAAAATATCGCACTGGGAAATATAAATCTATTTCACACTGACATAAATAAATCCCTGAAAAAATTATAATTATAATTGCAAATTCTAAAATCAAATGATTCTACTTTATATCTAAATCAATCACATTTTACATGTGCATAATAAATCTCTTTGATTATTTTCTTCATTCTTCACACAACGAGATTAAATTTATGAAAAAAATTCTACAAAAAGGAATTGTATAACAAGTTCTATTACAAACAAACTCTATTTTCATTGTCACAAGAGTTCTCTGAAAATCAAAATTATAATCACTGTGATAACTTAATCTTATGAAACATAAAGCTTAACTAGAAGTAAAAATGAAACCTTATAGCTCCGAAGGGGCCCTCCCAGGAGTGCAAGTAAACATAGCTCAATAGAAACTAATCACACATTTATATGCACAACACAGTGGAAGAATAGTATCGATTAAACAATTGCAAAGAGTTTTTAAAACAATAACACATCATATGTATCATTGTGCTGAGAAGCGAGTTTTATAACCTCCTTGGTTAAACTATTTGGAGATTTCGAAGCCTATCCTTCTCAAAGAAAATGTCTTAAAATAACATCTTTTAAATAAATAACGATTCTTCATGATTTTCTATCGAAGAAGAAAAAACTATGAGGCAAAATGTCACCTCTAACTAATGATCTTCTCGCCGCCAGTCCTATTTTTGCTTGGGTCATTGATTTTCACATTGACCCGCCCACACGCCCTTACTACTTTTCTAGATCATAGGGATAGGTGATATCGTTATAATGACATCACGATCGTTATATGTCATTCCTACAATCGGGTGTTTGCAATGAAACACAAAATGAACAATGATGGAATAGATACTTTTATTAATTTCTTCTTTACAATAAGTAAAGTAAAATAATGATATAAGGCTCCAACCCTAGATGAAGACTCCAATCTTCCAGGCTCCAACCTGTATTGTGCCAAGCATCGACTTGGTCTTTCCAAGGCTCCAACCTTGTCAATTTGAGTCACCAACCTCTAGGGCTCCAACCCTATCTCTAGTACAGGCTCCGACCTAGTTTCTTGAGGAATCCAATCGTCTAAGGCTCCAACCCTATCTTCCAAGGCACTGACCTTGTCTCTATGAGGCTCAAACCTCCTGATTCAATTCATCAATATATATTTGGTTATACTTCACGACTCGCAATGTATTCTTCAACAAGCCCTGACAATCTTTAGCAATGCCTTCACTTTAGTCTCCACGTCACGTCATCAATGACAACCTTGATCTCTCATGAAGGTGTCTCCACTGCTCTTCATTTAACCCAAATGATTTCCAAGGTCACCTCTGAATGATGGCTTCATCAATGCATCATCAATTGCTTGACATCTTCATAAGATTAGAGCAACCTTAGCATCTTCATTAATGGCATCCTTAGCACCAAGGGATTGCATGAGGTTCATTGAAATCAAAATAATATTTTGCATCTCAGATAATTCCATATTGACATCAATGAAAACCTTGACTAACAAGGGTCTCTTGGATTTTTATCGATTCTAGCCTTACCTCTTGAAATATGTGTACATAGTTCACAAATTTCTCTAAATGATAACTGAGAAACATCTCATTTTCCCATTAAATTGAGAAGATCTACCCACTCATATCTAATGGGTTTCAACAAAGGAGATTTCAAAGTTTCATAATATAGATTATGTATTTTATCCCTTTTAACATTATAAGAAAATCTTTCAACCAAATCTTCAATATTTTCATCCTCTTTTTGCATCATTTTAAAGACTTCATATTTAAGGTTACGAAGCACACGATAATCTTTGTATGTTTCTAAGAAAACACCTTTCATGTCTTCCTATTTTATTATGGTATGTGTTCCTAATCCCATAAACCATTTAAGTGCTTCGTCTTTAAGAGTGGTTGGAAACAATTTCAATTTTTAAGGAGCAAGGAAGTAGTCATAATACCTACACAAGACTTCAAACTCAAAAATAAATGTTTCAGAATCCTCATGCCTTACTCCATGGAAATTAGGGGGGGTGGAGGGTGATATATTCTTCAATGTGGTTGTGGCACCTTAATCTAATATTTGAAATCCAAAAGGTTATGGTTCTCCTCTACCACCTCTTATACCTCTTCCTCCAATGCCTCCTCTATTTCCTCCTCTACATATTCCTCCTCCAATCCTATGTTCACCGTTCACATTATGTACTTCGCCTTCCCCTTCTCCTGCCATTGTATATTCATTAGAGCTAATATAAGGTTCTATAATTGGATTTTCTAGTTCCTCCTCTGGTTCTTCTACCAATGGAATGTTAAAACAAGTCCCTCCTTCCTCTTCACTAGGGACTTCCAATTATTGTCCTAGAAGTTGTTCTCCAGTTGAAGATAGAAATATTAATCATTTTGTTGGGCATGTAGGTTATTCTAATACAACTTCAGTAGAGGAAGTTGGTGATGAATCTAAGATCTATGTATCTCAAGAAGTCTATGTCTACATGCAAATGACGAAATACAAGTTTTAGTGGATGGTGTGACACTGTGGGGTCTTGGTGGGGTGAGTGGTAATGTTGGAATTGAACTCCTACCTCTACTTTTAAATCTACCCCTAGAATATCTTTCCCTATGCATACATATTTTTTTATCATTTTTTTTCAATTTTTGTTCAAATTTAAAGAATCCTATATACACTTCCTCGGAAACGATGCCAGAATTTTGGTAATTTAATTGATCTTAAATTACTTCACAAATTATCGACCATGGCTTGTAAACTGATGAAGTATATGTGCACCATTTGTGTTAGGATTCCTTATTATGTGAGTAACTTTAAAATTGAATTCAGATGTTTTTATGCATGTGTTTTATCTAAGAATCACTCAAAGTAAAACAATTGTTACTCTGAATGGAAAATATCACACTAGCATAAATAAATCTAACTTTAAATGCAAAAATAAGTATCACACTAACAAAATAAAATCTACTTCACAGTGAAAGAAATGAAACTAATCTTTAAGTGCAAAAAAATATCACATTGAGAAATATAAATCTATTTCACACTGACATAAATAAATCCCTGAAAAAATTATAATTCTAATTGCAAATTCTAAATCAAATGATTCTACTTTCTATCTAAATCAATCACATTTTACATGTGCATGATAAATCCCTTTGATTATTTTTTTCATGCTTCACACAACGAGATTAAATTTATGAAAGAAATTCTACTAAAAGGAATTGTATAACAAGTTCTATTACGAACAAACTCTATTTTCATTGTCACAAGCTTTCTCTGAAAATCAAAATAATAATCACTGTGATAACTTAATCCTATGAAACATAAAGCTTAACTAGAAGTAAAAATGAAACCTTACAGCTTCATAGGGGCCCTCCCGTGAGTGCAAGTGAACATAGGTCAATAGAAACTAATCACACATTTATACGCACAACACAATGGAAGAATAATATCGATTAAACAATTGCAAAGAGTTTTTAAAACAATAACCAATCATATGTATCATCGTGCTGAGAGGTGAGTTTTATAACCTCCTTGGTTAAACTATTTGGAGATTTCGAAGCCTATCCTTCTCAAAGAAAATGTCTTAAAATAAAATCTTTTAAATAAATAACGATTTTTCATGATTTTCTATCGAAGAAGAAAATCATGAGGCAAAATGTCAGCTTCAATCAATGATCTTCTCACTCACTTGATCTATTTTCGGGCTTTCCACTGGGTTGACTTTCACATTGACCTACTCCTATGACGTCCTTATCACTTTTCTAGATCATAGGGATAGGTGGATATCGTTATGTCGATTGTCAGCTACCAGTTCATATGCTTCACTCCTACACTGGTGTTTCAAAACCTATAAATTCTTTAAGTAAGTTGCAGAATTGATGTAATTCAGTAGCTTGTGCAAATATTAAATCAAACAATAAAGAAAAATTGAAACTATGAATAAATGATGATTAAATACTTGTTTTTTCAAATAAACTTGCAAGTTGACACTTAATTGGAGTTATTATGGTAAAAAAAGAAGAGAATGGAGTTTAAAGAGGGCATAAAAAAGGAACAATTTTGTTCTTCAATGTTCTCCCAGAAAAAAGATATTGCATGTCCTCATGCACAAAATTTCAAAATTTTGTAATCCATTGTGTGATAAAAATATCTCCGAGGCTTGAGCAAGAACATCTAAATTAGTACTCACATTTTTGGTACTAGTTTCCATCCTTGGTTTCTTCATTACAATCTTGCACTGTAAACTTTTGACCTTGCTCTTGAGAAGTTTATTTTTAGCTTTTAACTTCTTCTTTTTCTTGTACCAATGGCAAAGATGTAGGAGAATATTATCATTTTGAGCTCTTTGGATTTCATTTTGTATCTTCGTTGCTTCATGTTCCTGCTTTAGATGCTTATTTAACATTTCCAGTTCAAAAATTTCCTGTTTTAGAGTATCTTCAATTCTAGATTCTCTTGGAGGACTGAAATAAATTTCTTCATTTAGAATTTCTTCTTGATTTGAAGATGAATCAACAACTTTTCCTTTGGATTTTTGTTCAATAGACTCTATATAATCATAGATTTCTTGTTGGACAAGGTCGATTTCTGAGGTCTTTCTTGTTGGACTTGCAATTGGTGATGGTATTCTTGGTTATTATCCTTCTTCTAAATAAAAAAACCTAGAGACTATTTAATGGTTGATTTCATAAGTCATGCACTTCTTCTTACTTTTCTTGGTGGATTTTCAGCAGTGAGAGCACACTTTTTCTTGCGCTGTTCCTTCTTTCAAGGGGCCTTCATCTATATTAATGGATTGATTATTTCTAACATTATTTTGTTTAATATTTTCTAAAAAAATTGCAAGAGGGGTTTCATCATCAGAATCCTTATGTGTATGATTATCTTGTTGTATTTCTTGTGCACGTAAATCTTGGTTTTGAAGCTTAGGGTTTGGAGGAAATATTCATTGACTCCTTCTTATATTAGAACTGGATTCACCTTGCTCAACTTCTTTAAAATGATTTCGAACCAGAAAATCCTCCCAATTATCCCTTTTACTTCTCAAATGAGCTTCAATCAAAATTTTTACTAACCCATGATGATACAGAGCATTACCAATCAACCATGTTTTCCTTTGGATGTTAGCAACCATTTTTCTTAAACTATAGAGCATGAAATATGGTAAATTGATTTCGTTTCCATCAATAAAATGCATAAACAACCAAGCAAGGTAGAAGAACATATTCTCAAACCTAACCTCACATTTTATAAACTTCTGAATGACTACTAAAAAATTTCTCCATTTACTTTCTAAAGTTGTCACTGGAATTCCATTCTTGAAAATGGAGATGTCCATACTTGGATTTGTAAGGAAGGTCTCCCACTCTTTTTCTTTGATTTTTCGATTTTTAAACCAAATTTCCCCATTTCTTGGTAATCTGGTAGTTTGCGTCATAAACAACACTTTCAAGACCAATTTGATATCTCCATTTTTTGCTTCTATCCCATCATAGGCCTAAGAAAATGATTTAGTAACCTTCTTTTAATACCCATCGAAATTTTCAAAGAATTGTAACCATTGTGCTTGCTGCAATTGATGCTTCACTTGTGGATAGGCTTTAAGAAACTTGGTCCTATTCGGCTCAGAACGCACAATAAATCCCATGTTGAGGAAGTTTCAGTGGCTAATTTCCCTTTTGAAAAGATTATGGAGTTTTGGTAATAAGGATGAGAATTGGGTAGCGGTTAAGATGTTTTCGGCAAAGAAGAACAAAACAGAGCCGAAGGACGTGGGTTATAATGCAAAGGGAATGAGATAATATATATAATAAATGGGAAGACATAAGAAGGAAGGGAAATCAATTCGAATGATGGCAATATTTTAATGACTCATTCATAACTTGTGATAAGATATGATCATAAAAATTTTTGTAGATTGGATCGTGAACACCAATGTCGTGTAGGGATAATCATTATGTGAAATGGTGGAGGCAACGATCATTAGTTTTGAAATAATCATCTATTTATATCATAATTCAATGTTTATTTACATACTTTTTATTTTGCCTTATTGATTTGTTCTTTTGTAGGTTGCTCTGGCTACTATCTCCATTTAGGTTGCTTTGGCTCTTTCAAGTCAGTTGTGGAATTTCATGAGAGTTGCAAATTATTGAAAATTTTGTAGCTGTTTTATTTCTGCAAAGAAGGAATAAAAGAATTGGGACAAGAATAAGGAAATTAAAGAAAATTTGGACTACCAAGAATTCTTGGTTTTCAACTTAGATTTTCTATATAAACATGCCAAAAATGTTGGTTTTCATGTTTATACAATTATTTTTTCTTTTATTTTTATATTATTATTATTATTATTAATTTTTTTTAAAGAAAATAGAAAGTAAATTGCAATCTAAGTTGGAGAAGGAGTAAAATCTTCCCTGACCAACTTCAAATCAAGATTATCTTGCATATTTCTAATAAACTCTTCCTTTGCCAATTGTTTATGATATATTCGTAATCTACGACCATTCAGAAAGAAAGTTACTTTTTCTTCATCAATGGTTTTAATTTTGATTGCTCCATTGTCAAAGACAGTTTCAATCTCATAAGGACCAAACCAATGAGTTTAAAACTTTCCTTGAAAATCTTTAAATTTAGAATAAAAAAGTAATGCCCAATCACCCGTTTGGAACCTCCTGTCTTTGATAAACTTATCATGCCATCTGGACCTTTGTTGTTAAGCTATGTTGGTTATGTCAAAAGCATCTTGTCGTATATAACCAAATTCATTCAATTTCTTCTTTCTTTGTTTTTGTGCTTCTGATAGATCAAGACTCAATTTGACTATTGTTTTGAAGGTATTTATTTGAAACTAAATATGAAACAAGAGTTGATTCCCATAGAAATTTCATAAGGAGTATGCCTTGTTGTGTTTCTCCATGTGGTATGATATGCCCATAAATCTTCTGGAATTTTTTCTGCCCAACCCTTTCTATGTAGACGCACAATTTTGGTAAGAATTGCTTCAAGTACTTTATTAGTCACTTCAACTTGTCCATTTGCTTACAAATGATGTGGAGTGGATTTTCAACGTTTTATTTTGTATTCCTCCATTATCTTCTACACCAACGTGGATGTAAATTGAGTACCTTGATCTGTCACAATTTCCCTGGGGACACCAAAATAAGTAAAGATATCCTAAAAATAAATGAACTACAACATTTTTAGTAGCAAATGGAAGTGATTTAGCTTCTACCCATTTAGTAACATAATCTGTTCATAAAATAATGTACCTTTTTTGTCTTGATGGTGAATTAATTGTAACGCCAAAATCCAAAGCCCACTTTTCAAAAGGTTCAATTAGTACCTGTGGTTGTAGAGGAATCTCATCTGAAGGAACAAACTTTACCATTCTTTGACAACTATCAACGGAAAACTCTCGGCAAGTAGAAACTATCCAAAATATCTTTGACTCAGAATAGAGTAAGTTGTCAAGTCACAATTCCCATGCAAGATAGGGGTAGGCCCTGGTGCTGCTTGGGTTAACATCAATGACAACCATTGATCAACAATATCCCCCTTTGGAATTGATGGCAACACAAGTACTCCCCCTGTGATCATGACACCTCTTCCTACAATATTCTCTCCCCCTTTGTCATTAATGGCAAAGGGTAACACACCCTGAAAAACATCATCCCGCGGACTTGTACACACCTCAACTACCCTTTTTTTACTTAGTTACATAAGAGAAAGAGTCTAATGAGAACTTGGGAGAATCCCAAGCTTTAGGCGAAAATACTCAAATGCTTCACGAGGTAATGGTTTGGTAAAGATGTCAACAATTTTTTCCTTTGTGCCAACATATTCAAGCTTGATATTATTTTCGGTGACGTACTCTCTAACGAAATGATATTTGATTGGAATGTGCTTTTTTTTGGAATGCATCAAAGGATTGTTGGAGATACTGATGATACTGGTGTTATCGCAAAATATGGGAATAGGTTCATCAAACTTGATTTGAAGATATTGCAAAGTTTTCTTCATCCAGAGAATTTGAGTACAACAAGCTGTTGCCGCGATATACTCTGCTTTTGCTGTGGATAACGAGATTGCAAACTTCTTTTTACTTAACCATGAAACAAGGCAACCACCTAGATAGAATGCTGCTCCACTGGTACTCTCTCTATCATCAACACTTCCTGGAAAATCTGCATCTGTATAAGCTTGGATAACTAGATTATTTCCTTTGGGATACCATAAACCATATTCTGTTGTGCCCATAAGATATCAGAGAATTATTTTGATGACAATAATATGAGATTCTTTTGGTGTTGCTTGGAATCTTGCTACTTGTTCAATTTCCTGCATTACGTCTAGCTGAGAAGCCGTCACATATAGAAGACTGCCAATCATAGATCTATACAACCTCTGGTCCACATCCTTTGACGAATCTTCTAAACTTAACTTGCAACCTGTTACCATTGGGGTAAGGACAAGCTTGCAATCTTCCATCTTGAATTTATTTAGCATTTCCTTGATGTACTTGGTTTGATATATAAATATTCCCTTATCCTGCTGAGATATCTGAAGCGCTAAAAAGTATGTCAGCTCGCCAAGTAGAGACATTTCAAAATCACTTTGCATCTTTGTGGCAAAGTTTTTACTTTATATGTCATCATTGCTTCCAAAAATTATATCGTCCACATATACCTCGATAATTGTTAGGTTATCTTGATCCACTTTCACATAGAGATTGTTGTCGACGCTTCCTTTCTTGAATCCTTGTTGATGTAGATATCCATCAAGACGATCATACCAAGCTTTAGGAGCGTGCTTGAGACCATATAGTGCATTCTTTAATCTGCAGACATAGTCTTCCTTTTCAGATGGAAGAAAAATTTTAGGTTCTTCAATGTAAATTTCTTCTTCTAATTCACCATTTAGAAAGACTGACTTAACATCCATTTGGTAGACCTTTATTTTTCTCGAGCATGCATAAGCGAGAAAAATTATGATAGCTTCCATTCTGGCAACGAGAGCATAATGTTTCTTCACAATCAATTCCTTCAACTTGTGCATATCCTTTGCAGACTGATCTTGCCTTATTCTTGGTAACTTGTCCATCCTCATTCAATTTGTTTATGAAGGCCCATTTAGTTCCAATAACATTTTTATCCTTTGGTCGTGGAACCAATTCCCAAGTGTTGTTCTTCTCAATTTGATCCAGTTTTTCATTCATAGCTGCTACCCATTGTTCATCTTGACAAGCTTCCTCAAAATTGTAGGCTCAAAAGTTGCTAAAAAAGCAAGGTGGGCTTGTTGTGATGAACGAAGCTGTCAACTTCTTTTGGTTCCAATTCCTTCATTTATGTTGTTGATGATTTGATTTGACAGATGATTCTTTTGACACCATTCTTTTAAAGTTTTTGGAGAATTTTCTTATACATTCTGCTGATCATTTCTTATTTCCTCTTGGTTGACTGCTATTTCTTTATTTGATTGGTCTTGTTCTTGATCTTCTTCCTCATCCTTCACAAATTCTCCCTCAGATCCCTCATATTTTCTTGAAGGGACAATCTCATCATCATCCTTTGTAATGCAATCTTCATCAAAAGTAACATTTATGCTTTCCACTATTTTTTTTCGCCTCAGATTGTAGCATCTATAAGCCTTCCTTTTGCATGAATAATCAACGAAAATAACTTCATTGAAACGGGAATCGAACTTGCCCAATTTTTTATCTTCTCTTTTGATGTAGCATTTGCTTCCAAATATTTTGAAGTATTTGACGTTAGTCGGCCTTCCTTTCCATAATTTGTATGGAGTCATGTTACAATTGTTCCTTAGCAAACCTCTGTTTATAATGAATTCAACTGTATCGATTGCTTGAACCCAAAATTTATCATCTAATTTTTAGTCATTTAACATTGTTTTGGCCATTTCCTATATGGTTCTGTTTTTTCTTTTAGCAACTCCATTTTGCTGCGGTGTTCTGGCTATTGAGAATTGCCTTTTTATTCCATTTTCATCACAATATTGCTGAAATACCTTGTAAGTGAATTCTCTGCCATTATTTGATCTTCAAATCAGTTTCATTTTCGACCAATTCCTTGTAGATTCTAAAACACTCGAATGCCTCAGTATTTTTCTTTAAAAAGTCGACGACTGTCATTCTGGTGTAATTATCTATCATTAGCATAAAATACAATTCTCCATCTAAACCTTTTGTTCTCATAGGATAACATAGATCAATATGTACTAATTCAAATGGACGCGATGCAAAGTGTTCTTTTGACTTGAACTCAACTTTTGTCTTCTTTCTGTGTCGACAAGATTCACATATTGTATTGGTAGGTTTTGAAATTTTAGGCATTTCTCTTATTGCTTCCTTCTTGTTGATCCTGGCCAAATTGTCGAAATTTATATGTCCCATTCGTTTGTGCCATAACCAACTTTCATCTTCTTTTGCCAAAAAGCAACCTTTAGGTGTCTCATCCAAAATATATATGTTATTTGGCGCTCTGCTTGCTGTTAAATAACATCGTGTGTCCTTGATTGCACATTTGTCCAACATCGAGGAGATTGTGATTCATATTTTCAACCAACAACACATCTTTCGCTAATGCATTCTTGCTTCTAAGTGTGACTATACCTACTCCAATGACGTTTGAAGACCCGTCATTTCCAAAAGATAATGTTCCATCCTTTTCCTTCAAGGATATGAAATTAATCCTATCTCCAATCATATGAGTTGAGCAACCACTATCAACATACCCAAAGTTTCTATTTCTTTGAGCCTTGAGAGCGATAACACATTTTTTTGTCTTCTTTTTCCATATTGGTTCATCTGATTTTGCGAGAATTCTTTTGAAGAACTTTCAAGTTTGCAATCTTTAGCGAGGTGTCCAAAATTGTTACGTTTGTAACATTCGACATCATACGCAAATGATCAAATTTGTTAATATTATGCTGAGTTCCGAAATATCCATTTCTGAAAGATCTCTCGAAACTGTATTTATTCCAAACATATGTGCGACATTCTATATCTCTATGTCCAAACCTTCCACATGACTAACAATGACCATAGAAGATAAGTTGATACCTGGGAGGAAATATTCTTCGAGGAATTGTCTTCCATGGTTCTTCCTGTGAGTCTTGATCTCTTGAGTTGGCTAGGAGGTGTACCTACTTGTTAGATTTGGCATATCAATCGTCTTTTGTTGTCATTGAAGGACTTGGCTCCTTTTCAGACTTTTCTTTGTAACCAAGATCAGTCTTGTCACTCTTTAATCGCTGATTGTTGATGATTTCTTCCAATGCCTTGGAACTGTTGGTGTATTTTTGAAGATTTTTTCCATTTTTTACTTACTTTCGCAGAGAAAATATTTCAGCGTCCAAGGCTTCTCTTTCCATATTTCTTTCCTTTAATTCTTCCTTGAGCGATTCTTCAACTCGTTTATATTCTTCAACCTTGATTTTAAGATTTAGGACCTGTTCCCTTTCTATCTTTAATTCGTCTTCAAGAGTATTGACATGCTTCTTCTCGACATTGAGCTCTTTGATAACCCTTATCACATCGTTTTGAAATTCAACCTCAGTCATCTCTTCTTCTTCGTCAGATGCTTCTTGCTTATTATGCTTCGCCATAAACAATAATCTTCCATTGATTTCTTCTTCGTTATCACTATCTTGATCAAATGAGGAGCTATCTTCTTTGGATAAGAAACTCTTCTTAAACAAATTCTTCTTGCCTTTCTTGTTGAACTTCCTCGGACCTTTCTTTCCTTTCATAACAACCTCATTTTTGTGAGGACACTTGCCTGCAAAATGGCCAACCTCACCACAATCGGAACATATTAATGGAATTTTACCTTCGAATTTCCCCTTACCCGTTCTCATTTTTCGTGTGAAGTAGGCAAATTATTTATCTGAAAATTCTTCATCATCTTCTTCCTTTTCTTCTTCCTTACAACTACAAGCTTTCTCTTTCAGAGTATGCTTGTCCTTACTAGTTTTCTTGGATGCGGTGAATGCTATTTCTAGGTGAGATGTGTCGTCCTCTTCTTCAATCCTCATTTCATATGTCGTAAGCACTCCATGCAATTCATCTTTGCTGAGATTGGTTAGATTCGAACTATATTCCAAGACATAAAATTTTGGGTTCAATCTTTCTGACAAGGTTCTAAGGATCTTTCAGACAACAATTTTTGTGTCGAAAGGTTCTCCCAAATCTTCCAATGCATTTGTTATTTCATCAACAAGCTGTAAGTATGCATCAATATTTTCATCTTCCTTCTTTTTGAGTTGCTTAAATTTTCCCTATAAATTTGATGCTTTGCTTCTTTCACGTTTGAGTCACCTACATAGATATTCTCAAGCTTGCCCCATACTTCTTTAGCAATTTTGCAACTCAGTACCTTAAGATAAACAGATTCGATAAGCCCACTGATAATGAGATCTTTTGCCTTTGCATCATATACCATATTTTTCTTACCTTGTTCATCCTAGGTCGCTGTAAAACCTTTTTAAATGATTTTCCATACTTCTTATCCTTGCACCTACAAATGAACCTGCATTCTTCCACTCCAAAGTGCATAGTTATTTCCATTGAACAGAGGAACTCTATTCTTAGTATACTCCATGATCTCCTTCCAGTTGTTAGACTTCTATTGAAGGAACCAAGCTCTGATACCAATTGTTGGAAATACTAAGAGGGGGATGAATCAATATTTCTTATCAATTAGCAATTTTAAATCTTTGAGAGCATTAGTTACTCTTCAATTATTCTTGATGTTTATCTAGTAAAAACAGTAAACAATAGAACACAATAGGCACACGAATTTTAGGTGGAAAACCCCCTCTAGTTCAAAAACCATTGAACATTTTTCTAATAAATTATTTAATCTTTAGCCCCAACTAAAATGAAAGGTACAACTTCCTAGAATTCTAGAAAAGCATTCTTCTCCAGCTCCCATTGGAAGGACACCCCAATGCCTTGGTTTTTTTAGTAGTTATCTGAATGGATGCCCCGACATCCTAGACCGACCAACCACCTTGAAGTGTTGACAGGCTCCAACCTGTAGGTGACTTCATGCACCAACCTAACACCTTGCTGCCACCCTATAATGATCAGAAATAAGACAAGAGTGTGGACTCCCGTACAAGGGACAATGATCCACGATACAATATGATTCACAATGATTTTATTGAACTAGACCAATCACCCACTCACACTATGACTTGCAACCCAACCATAACATTATCCAACACTATTGTTGTGCTTGCTTCAAGAATTAGTACTTTGGCGTTGCATTGTCCTTCTAGTATGTGTTTGAGTTGTCCTATTGTGTCCTCCTTCTTGCACATGCATTAATGAACAAGACCCAAACCAATATACAAACAAAATACTTACACTGTCTTGCAAACCATATGTCAGAGAAATATTCAAAATTCAAATGTAAATACATTCAACATTTATGAACAAAACCCAATCAAACATACATACAAAATACTTACACTGTCTTGCAAAAACACATGTCAGAGATGATATTCAAATTAAAATTCAAACACTAATCATACAAAACTTGTTGTAGCAGACTTAACCTTGACTTTTGATGTGTTGTCCTTACTCCAGTGATCCTTGAATGCATATTTTTTTTTGCCTTCTAGAAGCTCAAAATTGAATCTGCTGTATCTATGAAATTTCGGATCTCCAAGGTCTGAAATTGCGCCCTGTGGTAGCCCTCTGAGTCCTCTTTCCAACCCTGCAGGTCTGATGAATATTGGATTCTTCAAGAAATATTTAAGCCCAATCTCATACGATGGCCTGATTATATACTAGTTCAGTAGAGCGAACTTGTATGAAGTGCCACGTGTCACTCTTTCAACCTTCAGTCCTGAAAACGATATCCAACAAATTACAGTTCGTCCTCTTTCCGTCACTTTTTACGAAATTTGAATCCAATGCTTAGGGAGAAAGTTATGATGATTTTCCCAAGGTCACCTGTTTGACATGAAATTCGAGAGCCTACAAAAACCCTAACTTCCTCAGATCATATCTTCGAAAATATAACGAACCAATATTTGAAATTCGGTCACGTGCTTCATCAGGATTTCAGCTCAAATGGGTTTTTTTCAGCATTTGAAGCTTCGCAGAAATTTTTTTATAGCGATAATGCCACGATGACCTATTTTAAGTAGCGAAATCCTTGCATCAAGAGGATATGAGGGTCACAATTTATATAAATTCTTAGGTTGAGAGGGTCTTCAACAAATGAACGTTGGAGGGATTTTAGGAGTTTAAAAAATTATTAATTACTGACTATTCAATGACCACAACCAATGGTTAGTGTCATGCCACAACCCCATGGGGTTTTAGCCCACTAACTACAGTTACTAACTTCAAACACGAATATCTCTCAAACCGTGAAGAAATACATGGTATGCCATATATCAACAGAAACATCTTGACACGTATAAACCATCCAAAATATCCTTGACTCAGAATAGAATAAGTTGTCAAGTCAAAATTCCCATGCAAGATTGGGGTAGCCCCTGGTGCTGCTCTGGTAGACATCAATGCTAACCACTGATCAACAAGGGCCACATTCTCTCCCTCTTCCTTATTGATCTTCTAACCGTTGTTGCTGCCGCCCTCAAGTTGACACTTGAGTAAGTCTCTCCGCACATTTTCTTGCTGACGAGCTGCCCACATTGACTCCTAGTCCGACAAGTTTTCTCTACCCAAGATTCTCTGAACAAAGAGTTGGTAGTCCTCGGACACTGAGTTGAGGGCCAATCTGACCATCTTTGTGGCCTTAGGAGCTTCTCCTATGGCTGCCAGTTGATCTCGGTTTTCTTGAAGTCTAGACAAGAATGGATCAATATGCTCTCCCTTCTGCATCCTGGTGGTCCGCATTTTCTCTTTCTAAAACATCTTCCGCTGCTCAGAAGACCCCTCATACAGCATGGCCAACCCTTCCCGCATCTCCCTTGCTGTCCCTTTGTTGGAAATGTGAGACACAATGTGATCCTTCAGTCCATCGAGGATCAATCTTTTGGTCTTTGCCATATTCTTCTTGGAGGCCCTTAGTGGTACTGCATCCATCGGTTCAGCCTGAGCACTATCGATAAAGTGCTTGAGGTCATGCTCATCTAGATCCTTGCCTTCCAGATTACATATTTAGAGGCACCCTCCAACCAGTCCTGGTCACACAATCCGCTGATGGCCATCTCACCCAACTGTTGTCGATTTGCTGCCTCTCAACCTCTGCACAACCGCTTTACGCGCATCTCCTGATGGAGCAAGTCATTAAAATTTGTCACACGTGAGGGAAAATATTATGAGTTTCTGGGCAGTGGAAGCTCACTCGAGGTCATAAATCCCCAAAATTGGCTTACCCCCAACTATGCTCTCGATGCTCGTACTCAGCAATCATTGCCGCGGACACTGCGTCCCACTCAGTGATCTCGCGTAGATCTGCACTTCTCCCTCTCGCTCAAACAAAAATCAATCTCGGAACAATCCTACCTCTCTGTCACCACTCAAAAGAGATATTTTCCCGCTCGGTCTAGTCCTCTTGGCTTGGATTAAGGCAACGAACTGAGATCGATCCGTTGTTTACTGCCACTCCTTG
Source organism: Pinus albicaulis (assembly GCA_034641835.2). Classification (NCBI taxonomy): domain Eukaryota; kingdom Viridiplantae; phylum Streptophyta; class Pinopsida; order Pinales; family Pinaceae; genus Pinus; species Pinus albicaulis. Next base: position 86,719 of record JAXQQM020073615.1, read on the forward strand.
ATCCCAAATTTTCAAGAACGCTGAATCTATTGGATTTATTCTTGTCTCACATGCACTCAACTTAAAAAGCTCTATACCAAGTGAAAGATCTGTGAACCTCAGGAACTTCCCGGCAAACAACTGATGGAAAGTCTTCTATTTTTTATTTACTTAACAAATTATTTACTGTGTTCTACAAGAAAAAACTGTAGTCCATTTATTACATCCTACATAAATAAACTGCGAAAGAAATAGAAGTGCGGAAACAAATTTGAACAAATATAGATCACATAACCATTCAACATAGTTATTTTTGGACCAATGTCCCCGGAAAAACCCAATGTGGGAAAATCGACAAAGAAGATTCGAGGGTTTATATATTATGCAGTAAATATTTCTAAATATAAACTAGATGCCTTTCTGGCTATCCTCACAGAGAATCTAACTGACAAGAAAGATGGTGAGATTACCTCACACCCTGACACTGGAAGCTCAACTGGTCAAAACACCGGGTGACAAGCCCCTCACTGCCTCTGCGACGTCTCTGTGTCACTCTGTGTGGGGACTGCGTGGTTTCTGCGTTTTGACACTTTTGTTGGCTGGATTTGACCCTCTGGTCCTTTCCAGGTTCACACTCCAGCTCTTCGACACTAGACCTAATTGATCCTCAGCTGATCAACGAGCTTCCTCAAGACTGCAGCGCTGCTTCTATGTGGCACTGTGTTGTCTCTGCATAACTGTGCGCTGTCACTGCGTAGCTGCCTCTCTTGGTGCTGCTTTTTGTATCCTCTGTCTTTGTATTCTCTGGCTCAAGAAACCTTCCAATTGGAACTACTGCCCCTCTTTGAAAAATATCTCTAGATCGAAGTTTCCCCAAGAGCACTGCTCACTTAGGAAATTGATCACTTGATCTCTCTGCCAAATGTCTCTGAATGCATTTTCCAAATGACCCCTCAAGCCAATCTTATAGTCTTCTCATTGAGACTTCAACAACTCATATTAGATCTCTAATCAATAGATAAGATTAGCTTTTGAATTGATCCGTTTATTCTAGATCCTTCTCACTCATATTCTATTAATTCACTTTAATTATTTTATTTTCCTAAGTTTAGACTTAGGGTCCCTTTAAAAATAATTAATTATTTCTATAGAATACAATTTCTAGGTTATCTGGAATACATTTGTCTAAGCCTCTCCACAAAATTTGAGACTTAGAGCACATTTGATGCTACCCCAAATCAACAACTTGTACTTGTTTATTGCTTGAAAATGATGAGCATACTGGAAGGAGGGAACTAAATCATAAAGGGAGAATTGATTATGAGTGTGCTTGATTACATGAATATAACAAAGTCGGTCAACATCAAGTATAGTCTCTCGAAGAAAAGAAGTTAACCTTGATAATCAAGCTCGATCCTTGGGCACTCTGATACATGAAAGAATATTCATGTGGAGATGGATCATAAGGATGGTGATGCTTTCATGAGAAGGTCATCATGACGAGGAATATATAAAGAATGTTGACGCAAACTCAACATATTTGACAGCAATGAAGACAAGATGTGTTCATCTTGGGATTAAAAGGTAGTAGTGAGAGAAGATAGATAACCTGAAGGTCAAGTTCATATAACAACAAGGAGATCACTTTCATAAGGAAGTTATCATCAACCTGAAGTTTGAAAAGGGCCAATATAATCCCTTCATTAATGATGCCAAGATGAATTTGATGTGCAAGATTGATGACCTAAACCCAGTCCTAAGTGTTAGAGAATAACTCCATGATGTAACGGAAGGTTGAAGTTCTCTGATGACATGATGATGCTAAAGGAGCTTGTGTAGATACTACTACTATAATCTCCACCGGAAGAACAAAGTAGCTGATATTGGACACATCTCCCTAGTTGAGAGGGAGCTTGAATATATTCCCATTATGTGTGAAAGAATGTGTATATCCTCCCTGGTTGAGAGGGAGTGATGACGGATATGAATCTCTACTTCATGTATCATGCACTAGGTTAGGACTAACAATTGTATGTCCAGTGAAGGCCATGAGGAGAAAATGGGGACCTAAGGATTGGATAAGCATCTGAGAATCGTACTCGTTGAAGATATATGTTCCTAGAAGTTTGATCATGATGATGAGTTGTTGTACCTTAGTCTAAACAAGCCCGTATGATGGTACTTAGGGTTAGTATCTTGGCAGGTAGCATAGATGATACCTAGATCCCTGTTAGGGTTGGTACCTTAACAGGTGGCCTAGATGGTTCCTAAATCCCTATTGGTGTCTTGGCATGAAGCCTATATGACACGTCGATCCTTGTTGAGTTCGTGTCTTGGAAGGTAGCCTAGATGACTCGTGGATCCTTATTGAGTTGGTGTCTTATTGGGTAGCCTTGATGACGCATGGATCCTTGTTGAGTTCATGTCTTGGTAGGTAGCCTAGATGACACATGGATACTTGTTGAGTTGGTGTTTTCATAGGTAGCAAAGATGACACCTAGATCCTTGTTGAGTTCATGTCTTGGCAGGTAGCCTAGATGAGACATGGATCCTCATTCAGTTCGTGTCTTGGAAGGTAGCCTATATGACACGTGGATCCTTGTTTAGTTAATGTCTTCGCAGGTAGCCTAGATGACACTTGGATCATTGTTAAGTTGGTGTTTTGGTAGATAGCCTAGATGACACCTAGATCACTATTGGTTTGTTACCTTGGTAGGTAACCTAGATGGTACCTAGATCCCTTGATGGGTTGATACCTTGGTAGATAGCCTAGATGGTAACAAGATATCTAGCATTGTATATGTTGATTGTGATACTCTTCTTAGAACATTTCAACTTGAGGTCATCCTCATACCACTTTACAATTATGAATACCTCCCTAGTTAAGAGGGAGTGTTGAAAGATGTCTCTAGTTTCAATTTTCATAATTGTATCTCAATGTATTTTATGTAAAAAGCAAAAAAGAGAAAGAAAAAATATTTTCAAGCATGGGTTTCATGTTCAAAATAATAATAATAATAATTTGTTAGATAAGCATGTTCTCCATGCTTTTAGGTTTTGTTGAGTCAAAGAGCCAATGTCCTATTTGGACCTCTTAAAAGGAAAAAGGAGAAAGGAAAAAGGATTTGATAATGTAATTTTGGGTCAAAATCTCCTCTAGATGCCAAGTCGACCTACATGACAAGTCGACCCTGCCCCAATGGACATGTCCTGTTCGAACCCCTCTAGATAGTATAAATAGAAGATGATATGAGCTCATTTGGACAGACAGTTGGAGGTGTTTTTGGTTTGAAATTTTGCAGAAGAAGAGAGATGAAGTGGAGGGACGATATCTAAAATGGAAAAAGTGTTTCTTCTTGAAATGGAATATGTGAAAATTCTGCCTTTGTAGAGGTGGAAGTTCTTTTGTGGTCATGGGTCTTGGATGTCTAACTTTGAGCTGATTTATAGGAAGAATTTTTGACTGAGTTTTCCCCTAGGAGAGGGTTTTTTCCCTAGCTGAGAGCCTATATTCTGTGTTCTTTTGTTTATGTGATCTTCATGTTTTGCATTTAATAATTATTTGATGACGAACATAATTAATTTAAAAGATGCCAACGAAATTCACAAATAATTATCAACAAAAGAGAAATATAATAATTATTGTAAGCCTCCCGATTTCTCAACAAAAAGCTACATAAGTCCTACAATGTGGTCAAGAAAGAGTTAAATATAAATTTGCCTAAAGAAATGAACAAAGAAAAAAAAAATCTTTAACCAGTAATTCCAAAGAAAGATGATACTTTTCACACCTAAAGTGGGAGAACACAATGATAAAATAGACTCTCCTACACCTTTTAAGGGGGGAGGGCCGAGGGGGATAAATTGATAAATTGAAGATGGTTAGTGGTAACCCATGAACCACCACATTATTCAAATCAAAGTAGTATGGTTAGTGGTCGTCCAAAAACCACCACCTAATTCAAAGAAGATTGGTTAGTGGTCATCCAGAAACCACCACACTATTCAAAATAGTCTAGTTTGTGGTAAACCTTAAACCACTAGTTTCCATGGAAAATGGTTAGTGGTCAGCCAGAAAAACCACTACCTAAAGAATCCAAAGCCCCAGCTTAGATCGTTTTAAGAATCAACTATTGAAAAACTTCTCCCCATGCACCTAATAAGGGGAAAACATTAGATATCAAGTTTCAAGTTTCGAAGTCTTAACAACATTCAGTCAACAATTGGGAATTCCATCATAGCCACTGATCTCTTCAACAATCATTTTAACAAAAATGTTCAGACACAACAACGAATCACTTCTATACATTTAGATATTGGTGGTTTTTCAAACATATCTTCATCGAAACTCAATTCAACAGTTTCAGATTGAAGATGACAAAAGTTATTGGTGAAGTTATTCAGACTTGGGCGGGGGAGGGGCGGGTGGGATTTTAGACTGTAAGTCCATAGAAAATCACGAAGTCTGAGAATATAATTGTCATTCTTATCTTGAAAAAGTGTCATGATGATCCATTTATGAGTTGTCAGTATGATCTAGATATAGATCTAGAAGATCTAGAAGGTCCATTGATGTATTATAAATTAAAATATTGAGATGAATAGAATACAACATAAAAGATTCACGTCGTTTATGTCAATTTGCTTGCTTGTCTCATCTCGCTCATGTTAATTATTAACAACTCATTAGTAATATGCTTATTTTTGGACTCTCTAGGCCATTTAGAGCCTCTTGTATTTGGCTCAAAACTATATTGCACTTTGCTATTTTGGTTATATGCACTCTAGCTATATAGAAGAGAAACAATGCATATTTGCATATAAATGGTTTGTTTTCATGTTGATTCACATGAATATATATGTTTTTTTTTTTTCAAAATTTGAATATTTTCTGTATTTTTTGACCAATTATGATATAATAAGAGTGTTTACATTACTAAGATGAAACCAATGTAGCACGACTCTTATAAGACCCGCGGGTACCTGTGGATCTTGACGAGTTTTATAGTGAGACGAGTCATTCGCATACACCCTACGGTTTCTACCCGTACACACCAAAACCCACATAAAACTCAGCTACCCGCATTGAACCCGTGAAGAACCGCATATGGCCCACATAAGACCCAGGGAGACCCTCAAAATTCGTGTTTTATTTTTATTTTTATTTTTAAAATTTTATTTTGGAGATCATGTGGAGGGAAAATGAAAATGGAGGGAAAGTTTTGCTGAGCCTTGTACAGGTCGCCAAGTCAATAGCCAGTCTTACATAAGTATGAGTCGTGAAACATTGGATGAAACCTTAGCCTTGTGTTGTTGATTTTATTCCACTTTGATGTTAAACCACAAACTCATCGAGAGAGTTCTATGTTGTTTTCATTAAGCCTATTGATTATGTATTTAACAATGGGCTGTAAGACCTTAACTTTTTTTCCCTACATTGTATGAGTAAAAAGCAAAAGGTTGAGCAATCTTTATTAGTTAGTTGCTATGAGGCGATGAATTATAACCATTTTGTGCTAACCATTAAAATCTCTTATGACTAAACAAACATATTGGATTTTGTATATCACAGAGCCTTAACGCCTAAACAGGCATTTGGCAGTGACTTGTCTCAATGTGTTTTGGTGCAAGAAGTTGAATCATGATTTGATGCAACTACTTCAGCGAGAACTATAAGAAGTCTTCTAGATGTTAATTTAGATACTAGTGGGTAATTTTTGATACACCAATCATTTTGTAAATGTAATATCAATTACAAGGACTATAAGGACTCACATTTTAAATGAAACAATTTTTATTATTAAGAAATCTCCATGACAATTATTACTCTTTCTGTTTAATTGATATAGAATTACATTTCTCTCCAGAGTACTATGAAAGTACGAAATCCCTTGTGCATTCTTGAGTGTAACAATAATCTTTTGCATTAACTGCGTTCAATTATTGCTGTAATATCAATCCACACTTTGAACAACATTGCCAGTCATGAAATGGGCATGTAACACATTGGCAGAGCAGCTCACCAGCCAAGGGCAGGTCTTAGGTTTGATCACTAGCCAGTATAAGGCTTTCAGATGGTGTTAGAACTATGTGTGGTCAAGTGGCTAGGAATTCCAAAATATGTAATCCAAGTGTGGCTTGGAAGGGGCTTATTGGGATATTAGTCCATACTACGAACAAAGTTGCCTGTCATGAGTGGTGGAACAGCTCATCGGTCAAAAGTAGGTCTTGTGTTCGACTCCTTACATGCAAGTTTCATAAATTCAAAAGAAGATAGTGACAAAAATGTCACTTCCATCTTGAAAAAATATGAATTTCAAATTGCTTGCATCAAGCATGATAATCAAGTGAAAGATTTTATTAGAATGAATCACTTTTAGGCAATGAATAAAAGTCACTTTACAAGCCAAAGAATCGCATTCTTCGTTGAAATTATTTACACACCACAGATTACCATTAAATGATGCTCAGATGGTTACCGACTAATCCATGTCAAAGGAAACTCTGGAGTGGTAGCAGAAATAGTTTGGTGTAATATTCCAATTAGCACCGCTAATTGGAATATTTCATTTAGATAGTTTGTTTCATAGTTAAATTAATAAATAAAGTGAGAAAGAGGGGTCAACTCACTTTAATAAAATAAAGTGCTTCCTAGTAGATGAACGTTGTAACTTAAAGGGGAGAGCCTTGGGGGTCCACACACACATGAGAGAGGCCTCACGTAGGCTCCAAAGGCAACTGCGCAAGCATAGGAGGAGCTCAAGGACGCAGTTAGGGTTTTGAGGGAGCTAGCACTATAAAAGGTGGGGGTTTCACTCCATTTGGCAATATTGATATGTTGATGATATTGTGAGCTAGACTTCTGTCTACTTGAGCACGCCGGTTGTTTAGTCGGTCTACAGCACTGTTTAGTGCGAACTGAGTGTCTCCGGTCGGAGATCTCGCCCTTGGCCCCGGGGGACTTTGAGTGCCTGCTCGGGCAAAGTATTCCTTCAGTTTCAGCAGTTGATTTGCAGGAGATTTTGGTGGACGTTTTGCAGAGGAGCTGGGTCTCATAGAGTGACTGCGCAGTCCAGGAGGGAGGACGCAGTTGGTGTTGGTGCAGCGCTGTTGTGGGGGGGATTTTCGTGGAGTCCTCAGCGTATTCCAGCTTGGAGTGATTGTTGACTCAGTTGGAGAGTTTTGCAGAGGGATTGGTGGCCCTTTTCCAGCATTCTTCTTGAGCCTCTGCGCTGTGCTTGGGAGAGACAACGTTTTCTTTGAGGAGGGCTTCAAGGTGGTTTTTCTGAGGTGGTGCATTTGCTTCATGGTTTCGGGGTTTTGCCTGAGCAAGTGAAAAATTTTCGGCAAATTCTCTACCAATTTTTAGTCATCCTTCGGTGAGGATTCAAATTCTCAGTTCAAGGCATTGCAAATAAAGAAATTTTTTCTTGGCCCAAGTAGATTTCTCCAAAGAATTAGACTATAGGTTTATTGTAGCCATTTTCTATTCTGAGAGGGTTCTTCACTTGCCTTGTGCAAGGATAGGTGCACTCATTCTGATTATCTCTTGTACCCATATATGTATTCTCAGATTAATAAAATGGCTTAGTGTTCTGGTATTTTATGTGTACTTGCTCTATATTCTAGTTCCGACATTTTTCCTATATAGTTGCATGTTTGTATTTCTGTGTATTACTGTCTATTTCTCGTTGGGGATATTACAGTGGTATCAGATCATAGACCTGGCTCAGACTGTGGAGCTAGCAGTCTATGAGGTCGAGGGATAGATCCCATAACAGTCGCCGGGGTAAGAAATACAGAGACGTTGAGCGTGGGTTGGAGAACACCCACGGAGAGGGGGACTGTGTTCTAGTGGTGGACACAGATCAGGAGCAGCCTGAGACAGATTCAGAGCAGGAGTAGCCTGCGAGGGACGCAGAGCAGCAGGGCCCTATGGCAAACGAGGAGGGTTCGAGGAGATGGGAGACACTCCTCCAACACATGCAGGATATGTCACAGAGACTCGTTGCGCTGGAGGTTAGGTAGTAGGAAACCCCGAGGGGTTTTCAGGTTGGAGAGGGATCATGCACGTCACACCATATGCCGATACGTGATGCTATCCCCATCGTGGCATCGCATGCACCCACGCGATCCACTATGCCCACTTTCCTAGCGGAGGACACAGGGGCAGGAGCGCAGCAGGAGCCAGAGCCTGAGCCTGCCCAGATGGGTGCCTATTTTGCAGAGTACAGGGCATACGGGCAGGAGTTCCAAGATTCTATCACTTTCAGAGACTTTTTCCAGCTCCAGCGTGACATTAGACCCCGTGATCATCACAGAGGACACAGGCATCATCATGATGACCACCGCACAGCTAGCAGATTTCATTTGCCCACGTTTGATGGCTCATCAAACAGTTCGGCAAAGTCTTGGGTAGAGAAGTTGGATATCTATTTCCAGCTTAACCAGATTTCGCAGTCAGAGGCCATTAGGGTGGCAACATTACATTTGGAGGGTGAGGCCCAGGACTGGTGGTTTCATGGGATGGCTACACTCAGGCATTCTACAGTGGGGACATATGCTGAGTTTACTCAGAGGGTGATAGATCGTTTTGACAGGAGGGACCCGGAGCAGCACTTCGTTGAGCTGACAAAGCTCAAGAAGACGGGGAGCCCAGAGACATATATCTCAGATTTCTTGAGGGTTTCAGTGATGGTGCCAGATCTATCCGCAGCCCGGATGGTCTACATGTTTGTGGAGGGGTTAGCAGAGCCACTTCGTGGCCTAGTCAGGTCGACTAGACCAGCCACACTTCAGGATGCCATTAGCAGGACTCGGGACTTACAGGATGTCTTACCCATGACACAGACACCTTACCCCCAGAGACAGGCCTTCCAGCCTAAGGGGAAGGACACGAGGATTCCGCCTCCCAAGGCGAATCCTGGGCGAGGGCAGTTTGATGATGAGGCCAGGAGAGAGCTGAGGAGGAAGCGGTTGTGCTTCACTTGCCAGGAGCCATGGGCACCGGGACATAGATGTGCTGCAGGGAAAGCACATTTCATCGAGGTCTTCTCCGAGAGCAGCGGGGAAGAGGATGAGGGGGATGACGTGGAGGCAGGATATTGTTATGAAGCGCAGGGTACCTTACCACCTCCACCACCCGCAGCAGGTGGGGCATCATTTGCACCTACTGGGGGAGCTCTAGCCGCATTGCGGGGAGTTCCCAAGTACTTGATGCTGCGTGTACGGGGGACAGTACGGGGACAGCGGGTCTCAGTCTTGGTTGATAGTGGGGCCACCCACAACTTTATTGATGCTCAGATGGTTGAGCGGAGAGGCATACAGACGGAGGGTTTTGATGGATTTTCCGTCTTGGTCCCAGGGGATCAGACTATGGCATGTGCTCGGTATGTCCCAGAGTTATCGGTGACGATGGGCACTTATACATTGACAGATCATTTCTTTGTGGTAGATATTCTGGACACCAACCTGATATTGGGTGTTCAGTGGCTCATTACTCTGGGGAAGGTCACGACAGATTGGAAGGCCCTAGAGATGGAGTGGGATGATCCCAAGACAGGGAGGCATGAGAAGATACGGGGACAGCACACATACCTGCCTCAGACAGTGTCGGCACATAGGATGGAGGCGACCTTCCGCAAGGGAGATATAGAGTGGGCCGTAGAGTTGCGAGCTTCAGAGGCAGTGGATACAGGTCAGACAGTGCATCCTGAGCTACAGTCTATTCTCGACAGGTATGCCGCAGTATTTGGGGATATTCCACCAGGGCAGCCACCGGATCGGGGGTTTGAGCATACTATTGAGCTTGAGCAGGGTATACAGGCGGTGATCACCACACCGTATAGGCATCCCAAGGCCTATCAGGATGAGATAGAGCGTGCTATTCAGGAGTTGCTGGCCCTTGGTCACATTCGGCCGAGCACGAGTCCTTTTGCTTCTTCCGTGGTGTTGGTGAAGAAGAAGGACGGCACATTGCGAATGTGCATTGACTACAGGGCTCTGAATAAGAAGACCCTGAAGAATAGGTACCCCATTCCCAGGATCGATGAGCTAATGGATGAGTTGAGAGGAGCACGGTTCTTCTCAAAGATTGACTTGAGATCCGGGTACCATCAGATACGCGTGAGGGAACAGGACATTCCCAAGACCGCCTTCAGGTGTCATTATGGGCACTTCGAGTTTCTGGTCATGCCTTTTGGGCTGACCAATGCACCCACTACCTTTCAGTCGTGCATAAACCACATTTTCAGGGGTCATCCGAGGAAGTTTGTGCTGGTCTTCTTCGATGACATACTTATATATAGCAGGACTTGGGAGGAGCATCTCCAACACATTGAGACAGTTTTGCGCATCTTGGAGGAGCAGCAGTTCTATGCCAAGCTCTCCAAGTGTGAGTTCGGCTTGACGGAGATGTTGTATTTGGGGCACATTATAGGAGTGGACGGGGTGAGAGTCCACGAGGAGAAGATCAGGGCCATCAGAGATTGGCCAGAGCCGAAGAATGTGACTGAGCTTCGGGGATTTATTGGCATTTGCACATACTATAGGAAGTTCGTCAAGGGCTTCTCACAGCTTGCTGCACCCCTCACAGATTTGACGAGGAAGGGGGCATTCAGTTGGTCGGACACAGCACAGCGAGCTTTTGATAAGCTCAAGGAGGTGATGAGCAGCTGCCCCGTGCTGGCATTGCCAGATTTCACATAGCCATTTGTCCTCGAGTGTGATGCATCAGGAGAGGGGATTGGTGCAGTTTTGATGCAGGGCGGTCACCCGATAGCTTTTGAGTGCCGGAAGCTCCTTCCGCATGAGAGGTTGTATTCCATATACGACAAGGAGATGTTGGCCATCATGCATGCATTGGCCAAATACCGGCAGTATCTAGTGGGCAACAGATTCAGGGTGAGATCAGATCACAACAGCCTGAGGTACTTTCTGGAGCAGAAGCAGTTGCAGGAGAGACAACAGAAGTGGATCAGTAAGATCCAAGCCTATGACTTTGACATAGAGTACGTCAAAGGCAAGAATAACGTGGTAGCTGATGCCCTTTCTCGTAGACTGGCCACGTTATCTCTTATGAGCTTGGACGCTGATTGGAGGGCTCGACTACTGGTAGAGTACTCCAAGGACAGGTTTGCGTGTGAGGTGTTGGATGGGCAGGTCGCAGATGACAGGTACAGGGTGGTCGACGAGATCATCTATTACAAGGACAGGATCTTCTTGACTGAGGGATCTCAGCTCAAGAAGAAGATACTCCAGGCTTCACACGATTCTCCATTGGCGGGCCATCAAGGGTTCACCAAGACTTACAGGGCTATCAGGGAGAGGTTCTCATGGAAGGGCCTCAAGGAGGACGTACTCCAGCATGTCAGGGAGTGCGATGTTTGCCAGAGAAACAAGGGAGAGATGAGCCATCCAGCAGGGTTGTTGCAGCCTCTTCCCATTCCAGAGGGGAAATGGGAGAGCATATCGATGGACTTCATCACAGGGTTGCCCATGGTGCAGGGCAAGGACTGCATCTTTGTCGTCGTTGACCGACTGACGAAGTATGCTCATTTTTTTGCCATATCCGCACACCACACAGCAGCGCAGGTGGCTGAGCTGTTCTTCAGGGAGATTTTCAGGTTACATGGTCTACCCAAGACCATTGTCAGCGACAGGGACAGCCGCTTCATGGGCGGATTTTGGCAGGAGCTCTTCCGGCTAGTGGGGACGGAGTTGACACCGAGCACTAGTTATCACCCCCAGACGGACAGGCAGACAGAGATAGTTAACAAGTGGTTGGAGGGCTACTTGCGTAACTATGTCAGTGGGCAGCAGAGGGCATGGCTGAAGTGGCTGCATCTGGGCGAGTACTGCTACAACACGACGCATCACATGTCCATTGGTATGTCACCTTTCTATGCTTTATATGGATATCATCCCTTATCTTTTGTGGACATGATGTTTGGTGCTAGCAGGGCTCCGAGAGCCAAGATATGGATCCAAGAGAGCCAAGATATCCTCCGAGCTCTCAAGGATAACATAGCCACAGCACAGAATCAGCAGAAGTTGTATGCTGATAAGGGTCGGGTGGAGAGACACTTCGAGGTAGGGGACTTGGTCTACCTACGACTACAGCCATACCGACAGTCTTCACTCAAGCAGAAGGGGGCAGAGAAGCTTAAGCCCCGCTTTTATGGGCCATACAGGGTGATACGCAGGATCGGGCAGGTTGCATATGAGTTGGAGCTGCCCCAAGGCAGCAAGATTCATAACATCTTTCATGTATCATGCCTGAAGAAGGCGCTGGGCCAGCAGGTGACAGTCACAGAGGAGCTACCACCCACGGGTGATGAGGGGCATCTGGTGTTGCAGCCGGAGGCTATTATTGATACTAGGGAGAGGCAGCTGCGGAGCAGGACGATTCGGGAGTTCTGGTGAGGTGGAAGAACTTGCCGGATGAGGATGCCACTTGGGAGGATGAGAAGATATTGCAACATCCATCACTGCAGTTGCTTGAGGACAAGCAACGTTTTGCCGGGGGAGACTGTAATATTCCTAATTAGCACCGCTAATTGGAATATTTCATTTTTGTATAGTTTTGCCGCCTATAGTTAAATTAATAAATAAAGTGAGAAAGAGGGGTCAACTCACTTTAATAAAATAAAGTGCTTCCTAGTAGATGAACGTTGTAACTTAAAGGGGAAAGCCTTGGGGGTCCACACACACATGAGAGAGGCCTCACGTAGGCTCCTAAGGCAACTGCGCAGGCATAGGAGGAGCTCAAGGACGCAGTTAGGGTTTTGAGGGAGCTAGCACTATAAAAGACGGGGGTTTCACTTCATTTGGCATTATTGATATGTTGATGATATTGTGAGCTAGACTTCTGTCTACTTGAGCACGCCGGTTGTTTAGTCGGTCTGCAGCACTGTTTAGTGCGAACTGAGTGTCTCCGGTCGGAGATCTCGCCCTTGGCCCCGGGGGACTTCGAGTGCCTGCTCGGGCAAGGTATTCCTTCAGTTTCAGCAGTTGATTTGCAGGAGATTTTGGTGGATGTTTTGCAGAGAAGCTGGGTCTCATAGAGTGACTGCGCAGTCCAGGAGGGAGGACGCAGTTGGTGTTAGTGCAGCTCTGTTGTGGGGGATTTTCGTGGAGTCCTCAACGTATTTCAGCTTGGAGGGATTGTCTATTTAGTTGGAGAGTTTTGCAGAGGGATTTGTGGCCCTTTTCCAG
>JAXQQM020088245.1:0-33673 GCA_034641835.2 Pinus albicaulis
ATATTTGCATCTGTGGCCCCGTACCCCTCTGAAGGTGCTATTATAGCCCTTCTTCCTTTCATAAGCATGGAGTCTTCATGGAATGATGTGAAAGATAGCATTTACGCATGATGCGTAAAGGAAGAGATATATGTGGAGCAACCTCCGGGTTTGAAGTCCATCGGGACACCCATGCAACGGGTGAAGAAAGCCCTCTATGGTGAAACCAAGCACCCGAGCTTGGTACGAGAGGATAGATAGCTACTTGATGAAGGCGAGAGCTTCACTAGGCAGTATTGATGAGCGGAACCTTCCTTGCAAAGTTAATGAGAAAACTCTCACTGCGGTGTTGTATGTGGATATTTATATGCGACAAGTCTTGACCCTCTCATTCATCGGTGCAAGAGGGAGCTCGCTGCTGAGTTTGAGATGAAGGACCTAGGATGAATGTCTAGGCCTAAAGGTCTAGCAGAGACCGAGCGAGATTTTCCTTTCTCAAGGAAAATACATTATGAATTTTCTGGTATGATGGACTGTAAGTCCATGGAACTCAACTTTAAGAAGTTGAGTAGCAGCGTTGCTGGGCCCGTCCTACTGAGTATCGTTAACTCATAGGGACCTTGATGTTCTTAATGAACACCTATTCAGACATATGTTGTGCAGTGAACACTTTGAGTCAACACATGGTTGATCATAACATTCACTGGGTTGGTGCCAAGAAACTCTTGAGATATCTCTGAGGCACGATAGACCATGGGCTGAGATACATTGCCGGGAGTATGACCTCCTTCAGTCTCTTTGATCTGGAATTGGGGGTGGCGGTCAATGGTGGATCGCAAGGCACATCTGGATGCTACTTCATGTAGATGCAGCACGGCGGGAATCTAAAGTAGGTAGCCTTGAACCTTTCTTGGTCAGAATATTCTCCTACGTGTATGTATGGCCTGTTGTGAAGTCACTTGGTTGCGAAAGCTCCTTGAGAGCTGTTCGAGCATGTGCTAGATGCCACCGTTATCCTTTGTGATAACCAGAGGAGGATTCATTTGTCATAGAATCCCGGGTTCCACGATTGATCCAAGCATGTTGATGGCTGGTACCACTTTATCTGGGATATGGTACAGCGAGGCGCCGTAAGGCTCGATCATATAGGAACTGATGAGCAGGTCGCGGATATTCTCACAATGCCCTTGGGGAAGGTCATGTTCCTAACCTTTCGTGAGAATCTTGGAATCATGGAACGACCCTATTCTGAGGGTCCTGTTGGACGATGAGCTCTGGGAGCTCAAAGGGGGTTTTGGGGATAGCTTCTCGGAGCTATAAGCACTTATGGTGCTTCTGCCCCACCATTGTGATTATTGAGTTGGTTTGCCTCTCATTTATCTGTGCCCCGTATGCATCCTACCCATTGAGTTCAGGGCTCATGGGAAGTACCTCTCATTTGGCCAATGAGATGGGAAAGGCTAGAGACTAGTAGCAAAGATTGATGGACGCATCAGAACTTGCCGTATTCTCTATCTAGGATGGCACGGTCCAACCACTTGATCTGGGATCAAGTTTAGTGAGGTCTGGGACCTCTGCCTGACTTCGGGTCAGATGAACCAAATTCGGGTTGGTTGGAGACTCTTTGTGAGTCTGATAGAGGTTTCGGACCTCTGGGTTGAATCTGTCAGCCGGGTATGATGTCTTTATGACTGACCCACTTCTGTTCTGAAATAAAGAGGCCAGCAAAGCAAGTTACGGCGGGATGACGCATGATGTTTGGATTGCACTAGTGAACGGAGTTCTCCCTAGTTGAGAGGGAGTGTTAAAATTGGACAACTAGGTCCAAACTCCGGGTTGTGCTGCTCAGATGACGATCGCAATATTTTTATTGGATTCCTCTTTCGGAGAGGTGTAAGATTGATCTAAAGATCATCTCTCGATCGGATAGGCAGACTGCCATGCTGAATTTATTCACTTATGTCTCTAGGTCGGCCTAGAATAAAATATTGACTTTAATGTCTTAAAGGACGTGTCACACACCCCCAAAGATTCCTATATATTGGAGAGACTTGGAGTTCATTTGACACACATCGGTGTGGAGGAATTCTCTCTCTGGATAGCGTTGGAGTTGCGTATTCTCTGTTTGGATTGTTCTGGGGTTATGTGTGACACGCTTGGCCGAATGACCTATTGAAGACTTTGCTGGTAGAAGCATCCTGCTGATCGCCGTAACGTCACCATCTCCTATCTCTGTTTTGTCTTGTCTTCTATCGATCTTTTAGTATGTTCTATCTTCTTCAGTGTTGTGCCCCTAAAATGGCAGAACATGAGCGTAGAGAGGTCCTATTATGAGATGGATCCAAGGTCTTATACATAGGACAAAGACTCTCTGGAATCATGGCACTTCTCTTATTGACTTGACAAACCTTAGGAGCATGAAATGCATGCTTGACCTAGATGACCACTTAGATGGAGTATGAAACCCGTGCTTGAAAAATAGTATTTTTCTTTCTTCTTTTGATAGAAACATAAGAGATACATAATGGCATGAGTACAATGTCAATTATGAAGATCGAACATAGTTACATTTTCAACACTTATAGACATAGATTCCTTGATGATGATGATTAAGATGTGGATCCCGTTGATGATGATGATGTGGAGTTGTTTCATGATAAATCTTGGAATACTTGAAATTTTTATCTTCTTGATGATATGGATGATTGAACTCCATGGTCTTGTTGATGAGGACAAGGTTGATTGGTTGCAAGAAGGTTAATGTTAAGAGGGAGTTGACACACTCTCAAGAGATAAGCACTTTTATTATTTGTTTCTATTATTGTTTCATTATGACTCTGTTGTCTTTGTATATCTTGGTTGTATTTGCTCTTCCTTGGCCTCCTTGTGAGGATTACGAGTGCATATTGAAGATTGCCAAGGTGTGGCAGTCGTTGAAAATGGATGAAAGAATGGAGTGACAAGATGACTTGTGATTGGATGAGCTTTGAATTCAAAGGGAGCAGATAAGATCAACTTGATTGAAGCATGTTTTGACCCATGAAGTTCAATATGAAGACGATTTGAAGTCCTGACGGAAGGTTGATCTACTGAAGATGAGTTCGTGAACTCCTATGCTATGTGTTAATGATATGTTTTTGACGAAGGCTGGGAACCTCCTCAATGTAAGAGGGAACCGATTGAAAGTGAAAGGGAACCGCTGATTTGTTGATTTGGCCTATTGAGCAAAGAAAGAGAACTGTTAGGTTGTTGATGTTTGCTTTCATAAAAGCTCTGGTTGAATCTGAATGAATAATCACATGGCTACCAAAATGTTTGATCAAATGCTGGAATCCACCATTGCTACCTTTTCTGCTGGTTGATTATTATGTAAGAAGCCTAGAATGGTTGAGGATCCCTTTGAGAGTGAGCATTATTTAATAACATCATCGGGTTATTGTAAGACCTATGTGTTTGGGGAATTTGGTATGAGGCTTGCAGTCATGAGGTGCAAATTTTATCTCTTTTTGGGAGGTGATTGATGGTATATTGTTTTCATCTCTCCTGAGAGGAGATTGATGGTATGTGGTTTTTCATCTCTCCCCGTGAGGAGATTGATGGTATATTGTTTCCATCTCTCTTGAGAGGTGATTCATGGTACATTGTTTTTCATCTCTCCTTGAGAGAAGATTGACAATATATTGTTTTCATCTCTCCCTGAAAGGAGTTTGATGGTGCACTATTTTCTTCTCTCCCGAGGGGAGATTGATGGTGTACTGTTTTCATCTTTCCTGAGAGGAGACTGATGGTGTATTGATTTCATCTCTCCCTAAGAGGAGATTGATGGTGTATTGATTTCATCTCTCCCTGAAAGGAGATTGATGGTGTACTATTTCATCTCTCCCTGAGAGGAGATTGATGGTGTATTGGTTTCATCTCTCCCTGAAAGGAGATTGATGGTGTACTATTTTCATCTCTCCCTGAGAGGAGATTGATGTTGTATTGATTTCATGTCTCCATGAAAGGAGATTGATGGTGTACTATTTTCATCTCTCCCTTTTGTGAGACTTGTGGTAATGTCAGGGAGATTAATGGTGTGATTCCTTCCTTGGATGTTCCAAGAGACCTATGATTTGGTCGGGAAAGATGAGTCATCTCTGTGAGAGATGGACTATGATGAGTATGGCCTCATGAACAATGGATTTTGGTTTGATGTTTTCAACTTTCCTTATGTTAAGACTGATCTCTCCCTTTGGTGTTCTGTGAGACCTCTAATATGGTTGGGGAGATTGATCATGAGAGAGAGAGAGAATGAAAAATACCTCTCTAGCTAAGAGGGAGTGCTGAAAATAGTGGTAGCCATGGTCGGTATTTTGATCCTAAAAAGAAATTAGAAAAATTCAAATTTAATTTTGCCTCCAAAATTGTAAATTTGGCTCCATCAAATGACAAGTCAGCTGGGCCCCTTAGAGGCACCCATTTGACCCCCTATGATGACTATATATTTGTGACAATTGCTCCTCATTTGGGCAAATTCGTTGAGCATCTTTTCTCTTTGTTTTCTATGAGCTACAAAAGGATAAGAAGGACAAAATTTCAGGATGGCAAGGAGGCTTGTGTATTAATATTGATATGGTCATCTATTGTGTTTATATTTCTATTTATGGATATTTTGATGGACATTGGATTCTCTCTCTTAAACAAAGTAGTTCTGGTTTTTCTCCTGGCCTCAGGCCTAATTCTTTGTGTCTCTTGTTCATTGTCTCACTGTGGATTTTACTTCTCTTTCAATCTTTAAATTGTTGTAATTTTTCTTGTATAACTGCTTGATAATACTACGTGAAAATTATGCTAATATGATCATTTGAAGTAGTTATTTGATAGAAAAATTGTTTCTAGTCTCCCATGCTAGAAAAACAACACACACACATATATATATTTTTCAAATTTCTATATGTCAAATTTTATGCCAAATTTATCACCAAAATTTTAAGTGTCGAACTTTATTCGAATTTCAAAGTCGCTGAACTCGAACACGAACACGAATGCGGTGACTTAGCCCATGGTTAGTTGATTTCATCAAAATTGAAGGTTGTTGACTTGAGAAAACTATGGGTGGATGGACCTGTCTCCACCAATACCACCAAACTCTAGTATTGATGTCCTTGGAGGATCACGACAAAGGCCAAAGGAGGAGAGGTGTGTTACTGATGATGAATATCCCAATATAGGAGACGACTTTGATGGTGTATAGACAACAACATGATGTTTTTGGATTTTGGAGGCCATTTAGAGCCTTAATGCTAATGTATTTTGTTTCAAATATGTATCACATTTAGTGCAATTTTGCTATATTCACACATAGAAGCTATATACTTGAACAGAAATTGCATATTGGGTGTTTAATGGTTTGGATTTATTAATGTGTGTGTATTAAATTTACATGGTGGAAGGTCAAGACCTAGAGGCTTGTTATGGAGGAGGCATACATTGATGTGCCAACTTCAACACCACTTTCTACATAAAGTGAGACACCCACTAATAGTCATAATTTTTCAACCAGAAGGCTTCTTCTCTGTGAGGGTGAGACATTCATTTTCCCTTCTAGATTAATCATTGAAGATGATTCATCATGATGAGATACATTTATTATTGTAAATGATGTAATTTTGTATTTATTAGTCTTGATTGGACTACTACTAGTGTTTGGTATCGAGAGTTGATGTTTGAACTTTGGTTAATTGTTTGGCATTCATTACATCATATATCTTAGTGTCTAAGTCACTTGACACGGGACACGAAGGACATAGAAATACAAGACTCTGACATCAAACACGATGAACTTGGAAAGAAGAAATGAAGGACACATTATATATATATATATATATATATATATATATATATATATATAACAATAACAATAATAATAATAATAATATGTAGAAATTTTAGACCCAACCCCGGTTATCAGTTTCTCCTTATCACTCCCAGAGTCCCATGTAGTTAAATGACCATTCTCATAAACATACATTCAAAATTCTAGAAATGATAAATATTTCTGAAAACACAAATTCTGGAAATTTCACAGTGCTGGAAAATGCAGAAATAAAACACAGAAAATATTTCAGCCACACACATAGAAAATGACACGCTGATTTTTGGTCAATATGACCCTGGAAAAACCCCCTACAACTCTTGGGGAAAACCAATTCGAGAGCTCTTCTTTATTTCTGAAAATTTGCTTTTACAGTGAAACAGAAATACACAGAAAATTCTAGCAACCAAACAAATACAACTTATCTCGTTTTCCATGCTTAACCACCGCCTTAGAAATTGTGCCAACAGTAAAACAGGAACAACAATAAACGCTGTACGGACTCCTTGATTTTCGTGCCCAGAAACACAACAGTAAATGCTATTGTATGGACTCCTCGATTTGGGTGCAGAACAACAATAAACGCTGTTGTATGACGACCTCGATTTGCGTGCAGAGGGACAACAATAATTGCTGTACGGATTCTGCCTCGATTTTCATGCACAGGTATAATAGCAAACTGTACGGTTTGCCTCGAAAACTGTGCCACAAAAAACACAAAACCTTCACCTCGAAATCCGTGCCAGAATGCTGTATGGCTGCCTAGGAATGCGTGCCAATGCTGCTGTACAGAAACTGCCTTGAAAACCGTGCCCAAATCTGACTTGAACTGTGTGCCAACCTTGCTGTATGGATTTGCTGAATGTTGCCTCGGTATGTGTGCCAAGGTTCTGCTCTCCTTCAACTTCTCTGTTCAGAAATTCTTCTTGCTCTCTTCTCCTCCTCTCTCAATTTGCTCATGAAAGATTGAATTACCTTTTCTCTTCTTTTCCTCCTTTATCCTAACCCTAAGTGACTTTTGGGGAATCCCTAAATCCAAAGGCTAAGATAGCTTTAGATTTAGGGCTGAGATTAAATGTGCATTTAATTCTCACTTTCTAATTTTTAATTCACCCCACTTAAATAAAGACCCACTTAGCCTTTTATTCTTGTAGTCACTTTTTCACTTTCTAATTTCACATCGACTTTAATAAAGTCAAAATTAGATTGTAACTTTACCACTTATTATGTCACTTTAAAATAGATTTGACTTTACCACTTATAAGGTCACCTTAGGACAAAAATACAAATACATTTGGACACTCTTCCCTAGGCCAAAGATCAAAGCCTTAGGGAACCACTTGTCCTCTTGTACCCAAATTTTAACATAATAATAATAATAATAATAGTAAATTAGTGAATTATTACACATACAAAAATGAAATATAGACAAAGATTCAAATCTCTTTAGAATTTAGAAACTAAAACATTTACAATCTTACATGATGATGATACAAATTCAATCATACAACTAGTGCATATAACCAAAATAGCATGGAGTGCAATCCATCTCTGAACCAAAAATACATCAACAAAGAGGCTTTAAATGGCCTCTAAAGTCCAATAAAATCATGCTACAACTAATAACTAGTACTACATGCCATCAAAATCATTGCCTATGTCGGGATCCTCCTCATCAATATCGCCCTCTAAGCATTAAAATAAGATAGAAAAAGCTTAACATGTCAAATCAAGATTTTGTTTGTGTGATG
Organism: Pinus albicaulis; assembly: GCA_034641835.2. NCBI lineage: Eukaryota > Viridiplantae > Streptophyta > Pinopsida > Pinales > Pinaceae > Pinus > Pinus albicaulis. The sequence continues at coordinate 7,585 of JAXQQM020088245.1, forward strand.
GTACATTTTTACCAGGGTCATGATAGATGAGTTCAACAATCACTGCCACCAACATCGAGGTATATAGAAGGCTTGGTGCTTTTGATTAAATGCTAGGTCCATACCCTTAGGCATAATAGAATCGAATGGAAACGTTGCAATCCCCCCAAATCCTAAAATCCTGAATACTGATAAGTTTGCTAGATTTTGAGTGGGATCTAAAATTCTACTTTCTCCATATGAAATCCAATAAGGTTGGAACCACTTTAAAATATTCTGAAACAATGGTAATGTTAAAAATTTAATTAAAAGGATGATTTGACTTTTACTTAAAGAATTTAACATTACCATTAATTACATAACATGAGTAAGGCTTGGAAAAATCCACTTTCAAGCACTTAGAATCCCTTCTAACACTGTTTAATTGCCCTTTACTCCAAAACCTCTGGGAGCTCTAGCCCTGTGATTGAATTGCGTGAGAATGAGGCAAAAAATTGATTTTAAGAAGTCACAGCTCACTTTTTAACCGGACACTTCCAAAATTTGGGATAAAAGTAGGGCTCATGTCCAATACAAGTCAAACTTGTGTCTTGTGGCCATGACATGAGTCAAACTTGTGTCCTGTGACCAGGACACAAGTCAAACTTGTGTCAGACACGTCATGCATGTGTCATGTACGACATGTGAAATACATGACATGAGGGTGGGTAAGGATGTGTCAGGTAAATTAGCTTGGTTTTTTAACACATGTATGTCCCAATGTGCTTCTTTGTTGTCGTTATCAATCAAAATGGATTTGTTTTGTATTTTTTAATACTTGCTGCAGTTTGCTGATTTTTCTGGATTTTTTCTCTGATGTCGCGAATAAGTTATTTTCTAGACGCTTAACAATTTTTTGCTGATGTTGTTGTTCTCAACAATGATATTAACTACTGCCAATGGATAACTATAATTTTCAAAGAAAAGGAAAGGAAACAAGCTGGGGAAAATGAATTTTACCCTGAAATCAAACCCGCCTAATAAAATTTTTATATTTTTCAATAATTTTATTTCTTCTACAAAGCTCTCAACTTTGGTTTCTTGTTATTGAAGTCCGTTGTTGCTCAGCTAATGAATTTGCCAATTCTTTTTTAGAAATATGGATTTTAATTTTTCTCACCTTCTCCACTCCAGCTTTTCACCAACTTAAGTAAGTTAACTCAGTTGTTGGTTTTTTAATTTTACTTCTGGTACGTTGGCATTCCTTTTGTTGGGTTTTTAGTGGTGGATAACATGTCTGGAGGTTCACTATATCAGTGATTTTGTGTTTTTGATTCTGTAAATTCTTGTCTTTATTCTGTTTTCACATCAAACCATCTATTGCCATCCTATCTTCTTTTGTGTCTCAATATTTGTTACTTTCTAGTCCCATTCTCCAGCATCTTGTATTTAGGATAATATATGCCATGTATTTATCAGTTGTGCAGTAATTGGTTTCTTATGATAAGACTTGATTTTATATAATGCAAGTAATTCATCCTAGGTTCAAGTGTTCCAGTTTTAAACATACAATGCTAGTGAATACACTTGTGTATAGCTATTTACATATAATATTAATCAATATGTAATTTGTTTGGTTAGTGGAAATGCTACGTTGATTGTAAAGAAAATTGCTTCCAATCCTTCTGTCTGTCAACTTATATTTCCTTTTGTGGAAAAATGTGCCTAACATAGTAAATAGAAAATGCCCTATTTAACGCCAGAATTTTTATTCAATGAATTTTTTGTATTAATATGATGTGTGATCTAATGCTTTTGAATCACAATTCTTGTAGGTACCAAGGTCTTCTAAGAAGTTGCAGGAAGACAATGAATATGCTCTTTACAGTGTTACTTTATTCAGGAAAGTGGCTGATAGTTTTAGAATTAGTGCACGTGAGAAAGGATTTCAGGTTAGTATTGCTTGGTGGGGGTCATTATTTTTTGAAGGAAAATGCTAAACAATACTCATGTCTTGTGAGGGATATTGATTATTGTCATATTTCGCTCCTGTACATGCAACAGCATTTCCCCTTCCATTTTGCAAGTGAAAATAGTTCTGGTGCTTATTAGAGTGGCCTTAGCTTGAAAGAGGTTTCGATTTTTGGCTATATAGTTTTTGGCTTACTCTCTCACTTTGCAAGAATTTTTGACGATATATTTTTTAAATTTCAAGATGTGTGCCTTTGTGTTTAACTGCTTTTTATTCTTCCAAATGTAGTTTTTTATTTTGAGATGACTTCTAAGACTCTTAATACATGTTTCAAACAAACTATGCATGCTAGATTCGCGAGTTTGAATATGATCCAGAAGCCCAAGAAAGCAGGAGAGAAGATTTGGAAAGGTTGATAAATGATCAAGAGACCTTGAGGGGTGCTCTCCAACAGTGGTGCTATGCTAGCTATGGAGAGGTACTTTCAGAACTCCAAGCTTCAGGGTACCAGTGATTCGATAGTACTTCCAATATGTGGGTGTTCAATTATATGTCTAAAATTGCATTGTCCTGCTCTTAGAAGATGTTATTGTGGTTTGTATTTTTCATATGTATTATTTTTGGCAGCTTCAAGTATAACCTCTTTGTTATAACAAGAGATCTCAATCCCAAGTAATTTTGTTGAAAAAATGAGTAACATATTTTTTAAATTTCTGAAGTGTGTAGATAGTTTTTAGAATATAAGGCTTACATGTGCAACAAAGTCATCCTAGTAACTTAGGCTATAAAAGTACGGGTTTCAATTATAATTTATTATTAACTTTTAGGGTTTTGGACAAATAAGACTGCAATTTTTTTTATAAAAGCAGCGAATTTCATTGTAATAAACACACCAATTATTCACAATGTCAATGAGTGTTGTTGCATATCCTCTCATGTACTATGTGGCGTAACCCTATCTAGGGTTTGTTGTTCCTATAATATGGTGTCATAGTAGAAGAATCCTACCCTAGCTGACATTCAAAGTTGGAATCACCGTAAAGGAGACATGTCTTCATTTTGTGGTTCACTGTTGCAAAGAAGCCATTGTTTTCTAGAATTATGAAGTTTGTTTTCTGAAGTTGTCCATTGTTGTATTGAATCTGCCATTCTCAAGAGAATGCCAGTTGCCACAATTCTGTGCTGTAATGAAAAAAGAGCCACCAAGTATTTTGAACATTTTGAACGGAAAACCATAGAGTCACACTCTTTGAATCCCAAGGTCTAGAAAAGATACATTGACAATTCCAATGTGATTTGGTCACAAAGGAGAGAAGCATAGGATAAATTTGTTCAACACCTAAGTAACTAATCTAGATTCTAAACATATCCAATTCACCATCCAATTTCTTAATGTGAGGGTTATCAAGAAGCAAGATGGAACATTAGTTCACTTAGTGTTCCAAAAAATCACCTGCATTCATTACTATCTACACACATATTGTCATCATTACCCAGCTCAAAAGTGGGGTGTTATAAGCACTCTGGGCACTATAGCTCTTAGGATCTCTAAGAACGAACTCCTCAACCAAGAAAGAGAACACCTTCATGTCTTCAAGAACAATGGTTAGAAGGAATCGCAGGTTAGGGATATAATTCAGAATACTGGTATTGGACTTTGAGTAAGGGATCAAGACACGTTGCGAAAATAATCCTCTTATATCCAAGGCGAGGAAAATAAATTTGCCAAGATTCTGAAAAGAACATCACCATTGCCTTTAAAGTTTAAACCTTCGAATAGAATTAGAGGGATGTTGTAATCGGTGAAAGAGTTGATTGATCTTTGTTGGCAAAAAGGGGTGTATGAGATACCATCCTTTTGTGGGAAATCATATATTAGAGAGACATGTTGCTCCTTTCAACCAAAAGTTAAAAGTTCATGAAGCCAATATACAACTTGATCAGGTCATACATCTATTGCTGAGCACTCTCATAATACTAAACAACATATTCTCTTGAAAATATTAGGTTTCTTGCTAAACTTTATTACTACTCGAAATATAAGTTTACTAAAGCTATTGAAATGATCAAGCATCTTCATAAATTTAATAGAGATGGTTGGTGGGAAGTGAGCACTAGTTGGATCCCCTTGCTTCATCCTAGAAAAGATATGCATCAGAATAATAATAATAGATGAATCACTTCAATTATGATAATTGTTTTCAACCATTACTTTCACATTAATGTCTACATGTAATGATAGAGATGTATTGAAATAAAAATAACAATAATAAATAACAACAACAATAATAACTGAATGCACTTTAATAATAATATTAATAAAAATAATAAATGAATGCACTTTAATAATGATAATTTAATTCAACTCACTTTCACATTAATGTTAATATCTAACAAAAATAAATCAAGAATAATACCAACATCAAGTCTTTATAATCTTTATAAATCAACATGATTCTTGTGACTACATTAAAATTAATGGCTACTTTAATTGAATAGTAACATTAACTTCATTAAAGGGGCGTGTGTGGGAAGGGGGGGGGTGTTGTTGAAAAAATGTAACTAGTGTCGGTCTTCATAATTGTACTTGAGTCATTATGGAATGTATTTTTCAAAAGAAAAAGAAAATTAAATTATTAAAGAAATTGACTCATTAAAGCATGGGTTTCATGCTTGGTTCAATGGTTAATAGGTCAAAAAGCCTCCATTGTAGGCTTCTAGGGTTTATGTCAAGTGTCATTGTCCATGTCATAATGTAAAAGACCCTTCTTGGGCTTCATCTATCAAGAAATAAATTTGTTTTAATGTAAAATAGGTATTTTAGATCTCCTCCACCAAGTTGGCCAAAAAGAAGGACAAGTCGGCCTCATCAAGGGAATTCGACTTCACACAAACACTATATAAAGGCAACAATTTGACCTCATTTGGAGCATTAACTCAAGAAGTTCGATCTGCAGTTGCTGGAGGCAAAAAAAGGGTGTGAAGTTGAAGGAAGAGGAAGAAAAACCCTAGCGAAGAAGAAGGAAGGTTTTGTCAAGCAAAAGGAAGTCGAATTTTCTCTCTTTGTCTCACACATGCGAAGTTGTTGGGCTGAAATTCTAGAGTAGCTGGGGATCGAAATTTTGGGTTGTTGCTGGGCTGTAGCTTCTAAACAAGAAGAGACTACTGAAGTTTGCTGAATCATATTGGAAAGTTGACTTGGTGGAGGAGGAAGGTCTTTTGGTCAGGTCTAAGGTCTTGGTCTATCTTAATTTGATTAGCGGAAGAGTTTGACTGGGTTTTCCCCTAGAGAGGGGTTTTAGCCCTAGCTGAGTGCCTACATCTGGTGTCATTGATCTTCATGTTTTGTTTTGATGATTGCTTGATGAAACTAATATAAAAGAAGAACATAAAGAGCAGATAATAAAACTACAAGAATATGATATATCAGAAGTAATTATCAACATAAGAAAATCTTTCTGCTAACAGGGGTAAGGTCATTTATGATCCTGGAGAAAACATTGAAATTGCACATTATAGGAACCTTGGCATTTCTACTAACAATCAAGTTGAAGCATAAGATCTTTTATCAAGTATCAACTTTGTCTCTTCCCTTAGTGTACAAAATTTGAACTTTGCGTGTGACGCCAAAAATGGCATTTGTCTTTTGGTCAGGTCTAAGGTCATGGTTTATCTCAATTTGATTAGCGGAAGAGTTTGACTGGGTTTTCCCCTAGAGAGGGGTTTTAGCCCTGGCTGAGTGCCTACATCTGGTGTCATTGATCTTCATGTTTTGTTTTGATGATTGCTTGATGAAACTAAGATAAAAGAAGAACATAAAGAGAAGATAATAAAACTACAAGAATATGATATATCAGAAGTAATTATCAACATAAGAAAATCTTTTTTGCCTTTTTGATTTTCTAACAGGGGTAGGGTCATTTATGATCCTGGAGAAAACATTGAAATTGCACATTATAGGAACTTAAACATTTCTACTAACGTCAAGTTGAAGCATAAGATCTTCTATCAAGTATCAACTTTGTCTCTTCCCTTAGTGTACAAAATTTGAACTTTGCGTGTGACTCAAAAATGGAATTTGTCATCTGTGTTTGGATACTAATTCACATTGATCATTATTTATTTCCATTTTCCTTTGAATTTGATAATTATTATAAAAATGTTGGGGTTCAAATTATTAATGGGTAGTGTTTCACCCACCCAATTCCATGGCCAGGGCTCTTATTTAATCCACCACACCTATGTTGCACCACACCTATGTTTATGTGAGTAGCATCGGGGGGGTCTTCTACAATTTCTTGGTGTCTTAGAATGTGGAAGACATTATTTGCCTCTTCTAGTGATTTATCTCGTTAAGTAAAATTATTAAAATCAATTAATTATTGTGGACTATTAGGTTATTTTCTAAGGATAAATAATTTAATTATTTAAGTGACTTAGAAATAATCTCAACTGTTGATCTTCAAGATGTTTATAGAAGGAAGATTCAAGATGTTTCTAGAGGGGAGATTAGGGTTAGAGATTTGGACTCAATGAAGATTATAAATGGAGGATAGCGATGGAGGTGAAGACACAACAAAGAGCACAAGTGTATGTGTGAGTCATCATGAGAAAAATGATTTTCTCTGCAGTGCAAGTGGCTAAGTGACTAGTGCGTAGAGAAGGATACGTGTGAGTGGGTTTGAGTGAATCTAGAGTTTCAAGTTGGAGGAGATTACAGGGTCGAGTTGTTGAAAGGAGATCGAGTTTGTCTGGAGGAGGCTGAGTTGTTGAAGTGCTAGGGTTTTTCTAGTGTGCATTAGTGGCATGGTGCAGATCGAGTTGCTGGAGGGCGTAGATTTGATTGCTGAAGCTTGATTTCTTCAAAGTGATTTCAGTAGAGGCAGATTTCCTTGAGGCTGATTTACCTTGGCCGAATTCATTATGAGGGAGCCGAGTTGCATCTTCCAGATTGTATTTCTCCTTGTATCTCTGTGGGTCGAAAAACCCATATTTTCCAAATAAGGAAATGATGGAGAATTGTTTGTGGGTTAATTGGTATTTGCAATGCGTGTTTGATCTCTCTAGTTTATTTCTGCTGCATATTATTAATTCTAGAAGTTAAAGATACCATTGATTTTAGTTTTTGGTGATTTAATTATTATTTGGGTAAATAAATAATAAACCATGGATAAATTAAATTGTTGTGAGAAAATAAATATGGTTGGTATTAAAAATTTAACAGGTATTAGAGCAATCTAGAAGACTCTAAAAGAAGGATCTGAGATCATGAGGGTTTGCAACAGAAAAATTTCCTTTTTGTAGCAACAAAATTATTACTAATTTTCATTTTTTGTTGCCGTGGTTGATCTGCGAAGATGGCATCATTAAATAGTTTGGGATATGAAGATAGGCTGAATGGGGTATCAAATTTCAACCCCTTGAAGGAGCAAATTACTTGGATTCTGAAGATGAATGATCTCTGGGATTTAGTAAGTAGGTATGTACAAGTTCCTTCAGATCCGGTACAATCAGCAGAATATAAAACCAAGGATATGAAAAGTGAGCTGCATAATTTTGGATGGTGTGAGGGATCATATAATTCCTCACATATCAGGGAAGGATACCAACAAACAGATGTGGATAGTTTTGAGCGACATTTATCAGATTACAAACGAGAACAAAAAAATGGTGTAGCGGGAAAAGTTAAACAACATTAAAATGAGCAGATCTGTGACCATGACTTCCTATCTCACAAGGGTCCAGTATGCTTGTGATGAGCTTGCAAATGTGGGAGAAGCTGTGCATGATTCAAAGCTTGTCAAAGTTGCTCTGAAGGGGTGCATGAAGCAGTGGTCCACTATTGTGGACGAGATTCTTGCTCGTCAATAGCTTCTTGATTGGAGCCGACTATGGGAGGACTTGACCCAAAAGGAGATCTGGGAAAATTAATTGAGCAAAGGACAATGAAAGGGCGATCAGGAGAAGGACATAGCTTCACTTGCTGCATAAGAAAAAATGGGCAAAGCGAAGGCAAAGCAAAACTTGGGTGGAGGAACATCTTCACGAAGGAAAACAACATGAGAAAAGTTAAATGCTTTGCTTATCATAAGTTCAAGCATTTTTCCTGTCAGTGTCCTAACAAAAAGAAGAGGAAGGGTAAGACTGCTACAACAACCACTGCACAAATGGAGGAGATGGTAGAGAAGTTCGAGTAAAACTTCGCCCTAGTATCTTGCCTTTTTGGAACTGTAACGAGATGTGTCTATTTTGTGGACATTGGAGTATCCTGTCACATGATGAGATTGCACGACTTCTTCTCCAGCATGACCAGGCGGCCCATAGATGTAAATGTGGAGCTTGCTGATAGGGCCAAGTATGTAGTTGAGGGCACTGGGAGTATCGAGTTTCGGATGGACTCAGGTGGCATCATGGAGGTGAACAAAGTGCTATATGTATTGAGTTTGGAGAAGAATCTCGTTTCAATTTTAGCCATGGAAGATAGAGGACTGGAGGTCAACTTTATGGGAGGTGAAGTGGCTGTTGGGCCAAAGGGGACCAATTTCAACAAGAAGCCGATGATCGGTAGGAGGGAGAGAGATCTCTATCAATTGAGAAGATAGTTGGTGAAGGCTCTCATCCATGAGAGTGACACCAAGAGTGAGATTTGGCATAGGATGATGGGACACCTACACTACAGAGCTCTTTCGATGGTGTAGAGGATGGTTACTGGATTTCCATAAATCTGGGTGGAGTGGGATGGAGTGTGTAAAGGGTGTGCACTTGGAAAGTATGCTAAAAATGCGTATCCACATAGTGAGACAAGGTCCAAGGGTGTGCTAGATTTGGTGCATTCTGACATATGTGGTCCTATGGCTATGACATTGATCATATGGTCCTTATGTTTTGCGACGTTCATAAATGATTATTCCAGGAAGACTTGGATCTACTCCTGAAAACCAAAGATCAGGTCTTCAATCGGTTTAAGGAGTTCAAGGCTCTTGTGGAGAACTAGACAAGAAGATTAAGGTGCTAAGATCAGATAATGGGGGCGAGTATACATCCAACGAGTTCCTGGAATTTTGCTGGAAGGTAGGAATCAAGAAGGAGCTCATAATACCCTACAATCCTCAACAAAATGGGGTTGTCGAGAGAAAAAATAGGACCATCATGGAGACAGTGAGGGAAATGATCTATGATTAGGAGTTGCCTATGTTTTTGTGGTCAGAAGCATAGTTTTAAAACCGGGTTGGTCCTAATCGGATTTGGCCTGGTAGATCGAGCCAGACCCCTACCCGAGCGGGCTTGGTCAAAAAACCGGTCCAACAGCTAGCCCATTACCGAACCGACTGAGCCGGACACTGACTTGGTCGGTTCGGTAACGAATTGGCCAACTCGGCCGAGCCTGTCTTAAATCGGTCAGGGTTGGTCCGCGGGAAATAAGGGCGGCAAGGCGGACATGATACAAAGTTTTTTATTTATTTATTTTTCCTAATGCCTCTACCCCTCTCCGAAGCCTATAAAAGTGATGCACCCCCTCACATTTCCTCACAACTATCTCATTGCATTTGTGAGGATTTTGTGAAGAGTTGGAGTTGGTTTTTGGAGCAGAAGTGAGGAGGTTCTTGGGCAATCATTCGAGCAACATTTTGGAGTAGCATTAAGGAGTTGGTTTTTGGAGCAACGTTGAGGAGGTTCTTGGGCAATCATTCAAGCAACATTTTGGAGCAACATTGAGGATTTGGTTTTTGGAGCAGCGTTGAGGAGGCTAGAGGTATTTTTTTCACTTCTCAAATTTGCCATTTTTTTTGCAAATCTGGAAATTGAAAAGAGTAATTGTTCTAGAAGAAATTAACATTGAAGAGCTGTTTTTTCTTTTCTTTTCATTTTCAGAATTTTGTCCTTTCATTTCCAATTCCAAATATTAGAAAATGGCTCCTAGAATGAAAGATGCTGCTTGGGCATATGCTGAGATGATTGATAATCAAATATATTGCAAATTTTGTAATAAAAGAATTAAGGGAGGTGGAGGGGCATTCCCAAGCTGGAACAACACTTGGTTGGTATTAGAGGCCAAATTGTTCCATGTGCAACACCAGCAGAACATATTGGGGACATTAGGAAGGAGTTGCTAGAAAAATTTGAGGAGTTTGAGGAAGAAAAATCTAGGCGAAAAGAAATAGAGGCTGAAATAGGGAGGAAGAGGAGTCTAAAACACATGATGGCTGCCAACCCCAATTTTGGTTATGAGGGCTCTTCATCTATCCCTTGCACTGATGCATCCAACCCCTTTCGCTATGTTCCTCCCTCTTTGGAGTCTATTCAAGAAAAGGGTAAGGGTAAAATTAAAAAGAAGGGTGATATCAAAAGTTATTTCACACCCTCGTAGAAATTTCTATTTTCCCACCCTGGTTTTCAGTTTCACCTTATTTCTCCAAATAGTTAAATGCCCTTTCCCATAGCCTTACATTCAACAAGCTGGAAAATAAATATTTTCTGAAAACACAAATTCTGGAAAATTTTCACAGTGCTGGAAATTGCAGAAATAAAAATCAGCAGATCAAAACAGCCATACAAAACATTTTAACACAGTGATTTTTTATCAACATGACCCTGGAAAAACCCCCTACAACTCTTGGGGAAAACCAGTTCGAAAATTTCTCTTTATTTTCTGAATATTGATTTTACAGTGATGCAGAAATTTACACAGCAAAAAAAATTACAACAACTTCGAAACAAAACTTATCTCGAAAATCGTGCCAAACTCCACCTCGGTTTCTATGCCCACAAAACAGAAAAATTACAGCAGAAATTACAGCCTTCAAAATTGTACGAACAGCCTCAAAAACAGTGCTGGAATGGTTGTACAGCCTCCCTCGAAATCTGCAGTTTTCTCTCCTCGAAATTCGTGCCCACTTGCCTCGAACTTCGTGCTCTGCCCTGCTGTACGGATTTGCTGAAAGTTAATGCTGCTGCCCTCCTTCTTCTCACTGCTCATAAAATTCTTTTCAGCTTTCTCCTTCTCCTTCTCTCAATCTGCTCATGAAAGAATTAATGAATGAATGACCTTTTCTCTCCTTTTCCTCCTTTAATAGAACTCTAAGTGACTTTTGGGTTATCCCCAAATCCAATGGCTGAAATAACTTTAGATCTAGGGCTGAGATTAAATGCTCTTTTAAATCTAACTTTCTATTTTTCAATTCACCCCACTTTAATAAAGACCCACTTAGTCATTTATTTCCAAAGTCACTTTTCCTTTCTAATTTTACATTAACTTTATTAAAGTCACTTAAAATTAGACTTTAGTAACTTTTTCACTTAAAGTCACTTTTAAATTAGATTTTACTTTATAACTTTATAAAGCCACTTTAGGAGAAAAATTAAATTCTTTTGGACACTTTTCCCTAGGCCAAAGATCAAAGCCTTAGGGAACCACCTGTCCTCCGGTAACCAAATTTCAACACTCCCTCTTACTGAGGAAGGTGTTCCTCACCACACCCATCTTGTCTTTGAAGTAGACATGCTTGCCCTGTGGTAAGGCTTTGGTAAGAATATCTGCAACCTGCTCATCAGTGGGAATATACTCAAGCTTCACAGCTCCCTTCTGAACATAGTCTCTGATGAAATGATATTTGATCCCGATATGCTTTGACCTGTCATGAAATACTAGATTCTCCATGAGTTTAATGCAACTCTGATTATCACAGTAAATCACTGAAGGTCTCAACGGCTGACCAAATAAGCCAAACAACATCTTGCGAAGCCAGATGGCCTCACAACTAGCTAGAATGGCTGCCATATACTCTGCTTCCGCTGAAATCAATGCTACTGACTGCTGCTTCCGGCTGAACCATGACACCACTGCCGAACCCAACCCAAAACAGCACCCTGAAGTGCTCTTCCTATCAGAAGCACAACCTGCCCAATCAGAATCAGTGTAACCCGCCAATCTCACTCCATCCCCACATTTTTATAATCAGACGATACTTACGAGCTGGAAAAGGAACGCAAATGTTTGCAGCAATCCGGTGAACCTTCCTAGGCTCACATCTCTTGTCTACTCTAACAACTCTGTCATCACCGAGTACTACCTCTATATTAGTGCCACTCTCTGAAAGCTCTGAGAAGTACTCACGGACTCTTGTCATATGACGTGAAGCCCCACTGTCCACATACCAGATACTCGAAGATGCTCCGCTAGTCGAGGGAAATGCATGCTCCCTCTGAACCTCCGTGGCAGGTGATCCTGCACTAGTGGACTCACAAGCACTGAACCCAAACTCTCGGTCAAATCTATCTGAAAAGTCCTCAATCTCTGCTGATGCTGCCATGGTCTGGTTCTTCCCCTTCTTCTTCTTCTCCGGACACACAACTGCATAGTGTCCCATCTTCTGACAACTCCAACACTTCACTTTGGAGTAGTCCTTCTGCGTGTTCTCCTGTTTACCTTTACCTTTGCCTTTGTCCCCACCACCACTTGTGGAAGCATGCTTCTTGCCTTTGCCTCTCTTGCCTCCAGCCAACAATGCTACATCCTCATCCTGCTCAACTGGCTTGGCTGCCCCAAGCTGACTCTTCCTGATCTCTGTTTGAATGCAATCATCCCAAAACCTCTCCCATGTGGGAAGGGTCTCACGTGCACAAACTCGATCAGCAAAATTCAGCCATGAAGTAGGAAGGCCATTCACTGCAATCCGCACCATCTCAGTGTTTGGAATGACCTCTCCAATTGCTGCCAATGCATCTCTCACATTAGTTATCTTTGTGAGATAACCAGTTGCACTATCATTCTTCCCCATCTTAATGGTCTTCAACTTCTCCCTTAGGACCATCTTTCTGTTCTCATTGGTACTCTGGTAGAGATTGGTCAAGGCAGACCACATCTCATGAGCATGTCTCTTTTCTCTCACATGAGGAATCACATGGTTTTTAATACCATCCAGAATCAGCCTTTTTCCCTTGTTATTCTTTTTATTAAATGCTGCCAACTGAACAGCATCAGTAGGCACATTAACAGGCTGCTGTTGGGTATGAACCATGATATCCCAGACTTCTCCTTCCTCAAAGATGCTCTGCATTCTTTTTCTCCAAACACTGTAATTACTATGCCCATCCAACCTGTCTTCCACCCTCAATCCCAATGACATCCTTGCTGTCCTAAAAACTGAAAATAGCACTGCTGTAGTAAAGATAAAATTTCTGTGTGTGAAAAATCAGCCTGCTGGAATTTTCTGAGTGAAAAGTCAGCAACTTGTAATTTTTCTTTTTGCTGTCCCAAACTGCACTTTCAACACCTAAGCTCTGATACCATGTAGAAATTTCTATTTTCCCACCCCGGTTTTCAGTTTCACCTTATTTCTCCAAATAGTTAAATGCCCTTTCCCATAGCCTTACATTCAACAAGCTGGAAAATAAATATTTTCTGAAAACACAAATTCTGGAAATTTTCACAGTGCTGGAAATTGCAGAAATAAAAATCAGCAGACTAAAACACCTACACAAAACATTTTAACACAGTGATTTTTGGTCAACATGACCCTAGAAAAACCCCTACAACTCTTGGGGAAAACCAGTTCGAAAGCTTCTCTTTATTTTCTGAATATTGCTTTTACAGTGATGTAGAAATTTACACAGCAAAAAAAATTACAGCAACTTCGAAACATAACTTATCTCGAAAATCGTGCCAAACTCCATCTCGGTTTCCGTGCCCACAAAACAGAAAAATTACAGCAGAAATTACAACCTTCAAAACTGTACGAACAACTTCGAAAACAGTGCGGGAATGGCTGTACGACCTCCCTCGAAATCTGCAGTTTTCTCTCCTCGAAATTCATGCGACTTGCCTCGAACTTCGTGCTCTGCCATGCTGTACGGATTTGATGAAAGTTAGTGCTGCTGCCCTCTTAAACATTGCTCAGAAAACTCTCTTCAGCTTTCTCCTTCTCCTTCTCTAAATCTGCTCATGAAAGAATTAATGAATGAATGACCTTTTCTCTCATTTTCCTCCTAATAATAGAACTCTAAGTGACTTTTATCCCCAAATCCAATCGCTGAAATAGCTTTAGATCTAGGGCTGAGATTAAATGCTCTTTTAAATCTCACTTTCTATTTTTTAATTCACTCCACTTTAATAAAGACTCACTTAGTCATTTATTTCCAAAGTCACTTTTCCTTTCTAATTTTACATCAACTTTATTAAAGTCACTTTAAAATTAGACTTTAGTAACTTTTTCACCTATAGTCACTTTAAAATTAGATTTTACTTTATAACTTTATAAAGCCACTTTAGGAGAAAAATTAAATTCTTTTGGACACTTTTCCTTAGGCCAAAGATCAAAGCCTTAGGGAACCACTTGTCCTTCGGTAACCAAATTTTAACACTCCTCTCCCTCTAATAGTGCACATAGGCCTCAAGCTAATAAAGGTTAAATCCAACCTACTTTAGATGACCATTGGAAGAAAGAATTGAGAGAAACTGCCTGTGATTACATAGCCAGATGGTGGTATGAACCTATGTTTGATGCCATATTTGCTGCTGGAAAGGGCTGCAAAGTTCCTACTATGCATGAATTAAGGGGATCTCTTTTGCAAAAAGAGGTTATGTCCATTGAGGAATATTTGAAAGATTTCAAAAGCTCATGGGTGAAAACAGGATGTACCATTATGTCAGATGGATGGATTGATCGAAGGAACCGTACCATCATAAATTTTCTTATCTTTTGGCCATAGGGAACCATGTTTCTAAAATCAGTTGATGCATCTGATAAGGTGAAAATGCACACTTGATGTTTCAACTTTTGGATGAGGTTGTTGAACAGGTTCAGGTGGCTAATGTTGTTAAGATCATCACAAACAATGCCTCTAACTATGTTCTTGCTAGTAAAATGTTAGAGGAAAAACACAAAACCATCTTTCGGACCCCATGTGCTGCACATTGCATAGAACTCATGCTTGAGGATATTGGTAAAATAGATTGGATCAAGAACACTATACGACATGCCAAAAGCATAACAAAGTATATCTACAATCACTCATGGATTTTGAACCTGATGAGGAAAAACACATGGGGCAAGGATCTTGTTAGGCCTGCCATCACTAGATTTGCAACTCATTTTTTGACATTGCAATCTATGCTTTCCCAACATAGAAACTTGTAGAGGATGTTTTCCAATGATGAATGGAATGGATGTCAATGGGCTAGCAAACAGGATGGCAAAGGTGTAAGAAAGAAAGTTAATGAAGACATATTTTGGAAAAAGGCAATAAATATTGTGAAGGTTGTTGAGCCACTAGTTAAGGTGTTGCGATTGGTGGATGGGGAAAGATTGGCTATGGGCTTCATTTATGAGGTTATGGATCAGGCGAAGGAGCAATTAAAGATAACATACAAGGATAGAGTGGCTAAGTATGGGCCCATTTGGAAAATCATTGATCAAAGATGGAACAATCAACTCCATCACTCTATACATGCAACTGGGTTTTTTTTGAACCCAATGTATCATTATAAAGCTTTGGTGGGAGAAGCTTTGAATGGGGTGTTGAGAAATCAATGCTAGTAGTATTAGGGTTTTGATTTCTCTTTCTTGATAATTACTTGTGAATTATGTTGGCTTCTTTTACTTCTTTGTTATATTATCTTTCATCAAGCAATTACCAAATTAAGTGTGTATGAAGATCACAAAACAAGAGACACAAGATATAGGCACTCAGCCAGGGCAAAACCCCTATCTAGGGGAAAAAACAGTCAAACCTTTTCCTTTAATAGTTTTCACGAGATTATCAAGACTCTTCAACCTAGAAACAGACTTCCTCCAACCACCACGCCAACCCTTCCTTCCAGCAACTTCGATCTAGACCTTGACCTTGTAGCAGCAAAACTTCGATCTATCTAGCAGCAACACTTCGACCCCATCAACTTCGACCTCCTGCAACTTCGACCCCTGCAACTTCAACCTTGCAATTGCAAAATTTCGATCCCTGCAACTGCAACACTTCGATCCTGCAACTGCATCACTTTGATCCTGTAACTTCCCGGTAAAACCATAGGAAAGAGAGGGATAGATAGCCCAAAAACTCTGATCCTGCAATTCTCCTTCTCCTCCTTGCACTTCACACTTTTTTTGCATTACTTCTTGTGTATATCGAACTTGTTGAGTTGGTGAGCAAATGGATCAAACTACACTTCTATATATAGCCTTCTTGTGGGTCGAATTGCTCGTTTGTAGGCCGACTTCATCAGTCAAGGGCCGACTTGGTGTGTGTTGAAGATTGCAACAAGAAACAATGAAGGAGGCTTCTTGAAACATCATCCTTGATCCTAGTTGGAAAATAATCACCTAAACTAGGTGGGGCCCACACAGGTTATTTTTAGAAGCAAGTCTATTTTTAGACATGGTGAGCATATTCTATATGTAGCAGGGGGCTATTTGTAGATGGTTGGTCAAATGTGAAAAATAGATGAGACTCTATTTTTAGAATATTGGGCGAAGTCTATTTATAGATCGTCGATCTAAAAATAGATGCATGTTGGTTATTATTAACCCTTAATAATAATCCGACAATAAACAACAACTTATTCTCTTGGAGCACTTTATTTCAGTGAACAGATTTGGCAAATCAGTGGGCTGAAGGAATTACGCAATTCCTAGGGTTTACTGGTGGTTCATGCATGGAGGACTCAGTTAGAACTGAAGTGGAAAAGTTATGACAGAGTTGGAAGAGTAGTGCATGGAGTTGTATTCAGTTTAACTCAGTTAAAGTGAGTTAAACTCAGTTGAGCTAGTTGTATCTAGTCTCACTGAATGATACACTAGTGAGAGTGGAGTGAATTAATTAGTTAATTAACTCACAAATAATAACTCATTAATCAACTGAACAAATACAGTTAACTACAGTGCGTGTCAGTTCCAGTGGAGACCCAGTGGAGAGGTAGGTGAAAGGGTGAGATAGACTATCTGTTGTGACTACTAGTGATGCATTAATTGCATCTACATATACATTGGAGATGCCAATGAGAACAACGCAGTCAAGGAGAGTGGGATTGCATCGAATTGGTCTTTGTAATCAGCTTGGATTGCGCAGTGGAGGAAGGCTAGCAGGAGGGTAGAGATTGGTGCATGGATTTGCAGATTTCTTCTATGTTAATGTGTGACGATTGATTGTACTGAGAGCTTGATGTACTAAGCTTTGTATGAGGATTGTTATATGATCTCCATGATACATAATATATGATAGTTGGGGTTTTCAGCTTCAGGCTTTCCCGTTAAACAACTGTGTTATGTGTGTTTTTATTGCTTCATGTGTTTTGCAATTGTTGATTAAATTTCCGCAAGAATTATAGTGGAAGGATTCTGTATTTTGCAAGAAGATAAATATTGTGAGATCAGGAGAGTCTTGATATATACATGCCATATTGTATATATAATTTCTACATGGTATCAGAGCTGTGTTATATATTTTCTACATGGTATCAGAGCTGTGTTATAGATTTTCTACATGGAATGAGAGCAGGAATTTTTGGGCGCGCGAGTTTGCAGAGAATATTTGAATTTTTTGGTGAAATATTTTCAGAAACAAATAGCATATTTGGATTCCTTGCGAAAAAATACCCAAATTGAAAAAAAAAATCCTTCGAATCGGAGCTCGGATGAGGGAGATATCGTCGATTTAAAATCAGCTCTTTTGTTAGAGAATTTTGCGATGGCGGGACAATTACAATGTGCGCGAGCCAAGAATCTACATGCACTGAGGTACAAGATGCATGCAAAGCTTTGAGGAGCAAAGCAAAGGTTAGTGACTTGGTGGTTGAGAGGGAGCCTCTCAACATGCAGTGTGAGAAGCAGTCTCAGAAGGTTGTGGAGCAGCCACAACTGGAGATGCAGAAGAATCTTTATAGATTTGATGTAGATGGGATTTCTACGGAGCTTCCTACTGTTGGGAAGTGTAAGAAAGACATGCAATTGAAGCTTGAGAGGGAGCAAGATTTGCATGCAGGTAAGAGTGAACCTCTGGATGTGGAGCAACCACAAGATGAGGATCATAGAGTGGGAGCAACCACTCATGCAGAGAAATTTCGTGCTAGATGGGTAGAGGGAGTGCATGCAGCTATACCACCAGGTAAGAGGTGGGGCGACATGCATGGATAATCCAAGAAGAAATTTCTGGGCAAGATTCATTGAGATGGTGTGGATCTCATGAATTGAACCTGGCTACGAGGTGCCCATAGAGCAGCAGTAGCATGATCAGTTGGATTGATGCAGGCAGATCAAAGTGACAGCACACATCGGAGCGGTTGGTCGTAGTTGGGATGAGAGTGCAGAAAGTGGTTCCCCAAGACATGTGCGCTGGTACCAAACGTAAGTCAAGACTTTGATGATAGATGCATTATATTGATTTAGTTGTTTGAGGCTATTCAAGCCATGTCGTTGAACAAGAGTTGCAGAGTGGACGCATGAGCGGCTAATGCATGGAGTTGCATGTCTGAATGCGAAGACAAATTCTTTCTTGTTGAGAGGGAGTGTTGAATATTACAACAAGAAAAATAAAGGACACATCCTGAAACATCATCCTTGATCATAGTTGGAAAATAATCACCTAAACTAGGTGGGGCCCACACAGGCTATTTTTAGGTGTATGTCTATTTTTAGACATGGTGAGCATATTCTATATGTAGCAGGAGGCTATTTTTAGATGGTTGGTAAAATGTGAAAAATAGATGAAATTCTGTTTTTAGAATATTGGGCGAAGTCTATTTATAGATCGCTGATCTAAAAATAGATGCATGTCGGTTATTATTAGCTCTTAATAATAATCCGACAATAAATAACAACTTATTCTCTTGGAGAACTTAATTTCAGTGAACAGATTTGGAAAATCAGTGGGACGAAGGAATTACGCAATTCATAAGGGTTTACTGGAGTTCATGCATGGAGGACTCAGTTAACCTAAGGGAAAAGTTACGACAGAGTTGGAAGAGGCACATGGAGTTGTATTCAAATGAATTCTCCAAGAAGTGAGTTAAATGAGGCTTGAGCTGGGGTTGTATCTAGTCTAATCGAATGATACACTAGTGAGAGTGGAGTGAATTAATTAGTTAATTAATTCACAAACAATAACTCATTAATCAACCAACAAATACAAATGTGCTAACTGCGTTGCGTGCTTCTGGCCCAAAAGTGGAGACCCATGAAAATGTAGGTGAAAGGGTGATAGACTATTTAGTCAGACTACTAGTGATGCATTAATTGCATCTACATATACATCAGAGATGCCAATGAGACACCACCAAACAAGGAGAATGGGATTACATCGAATTGGTCTTTGTAATTAGCTTGGATTGCGCAGTGGAGGCAAGCTAGCAGGAGGGCAGAGATTGGTGCATGGATTTGCAGATTTCTTCTATGTTAGTGTGTGATGATTGTATTGTACTGAGAGCTTGATGTACTAAGCTTTGTATGATATTGTCATATGATCTCCATGATACATAATATATGATAGTTAGGGTTTTTAGCTTCAGGCTTTCCCGTTAAACAACTGTGTTATGTGTGTTTTTATTGCTTCATGTGTTTTGCAATTGTTGATTAAATTTCCGCAAGAATTATAGTGGAAGGATTCTGTATTTAGCAAGAAGATAAATATTTTTAGATCAGGAGAGTTAGGATATATACATGCATATTGTATATAATTTCTATACAGGGAGGTGACAAAATTCATATTTGACTCAAAAATAATTCTTTTTACATGATTCAAAAGCCCAAGAAGGGTCTCATAAAATGTACAATGACTCTAATGATTCAATATAAATCCTAAGAGTCCTCAATGGGAACTTTGACTAATAAAAAGATGACCCAAGCATGAAACCCATGCTTTAATGTCATTGTAATAATAATAATAATTTTCTTTTTCATTCTTTTGATAAGTACATTGCATAATGACTCGAATACAATTATGAAGACCTAACCTAGTTGCATTCTTCAACACTCCCTCTTAACTCGGGAGGTATTCATAATGACATATACAAGTACAAGGAAGATCTCAAAACATATGAACTATGAAGAGTTTAGGTATCGGATTGCCATGGACTAGATTCCTAACTATGGTAATCTATCTAGGTTCTCCAACAGATTAGGCACTCACGATGCCACAGACTAGATTCCTGACCAGGGCAATCTATCCGGGTGGGACTAAGATGGACTAAAGCTTTCAACCACTCTAGGTACCATCAGGCTTACTTGTTAACCATCAACCTAGAAATCTAGGTGCGTATCCGAGGTCAAAGCTCCATGACCAACCACCCTCCAAGATCCAGACATCAACACATAGTGCCAACCAGATGTCTTCCTATGCAATATGCATCACACACAAAGCCTCAACAAATCTCTTCCAAACTTCTATCATCATCAACAAGATCAACTAAACCAAGCATGCTTCTAAGATATTCAAACTTCTTATTAGGAAGAGGCTTTGTTAATATATCAGCTACCTGATCGTCATTGGGAATATATCACCATCTTTACTTGCTAACCATCAACCCAGGGATCCAGGTGCGTAATGCAAGTTCAGAGCTCTATGACCAATGCCACCCTCCCTACTTCGTCAACCAGACATCAACACATAGCGCCGACCATATGTCTTCCTAGGCAATGTGTATTACACACAAAGCCTCAACAAATCTCTTCCAAACATTTATCATCATCAACAAGATCAACAATATCAACTAAACCAAGCATGCTTTTAAGATATTCAAACTTCTTATTAGCAAGACTTTGTTAGTATATCAACTCCCTGATCGTCGGTTGGGACATACTGTAGCTTCACGATCCCATTCTGCACCAAGCTCCTAATGTAGTGGAACTTATTGTTGATATGCTTTGTCCTAGCATGGAACACGAGATCTTCAGACATCTTGATGCAACTTTGATTGTCACAGTTTATCACAATAGGACTTAGAGACTTCTCAAAAAAATCTGATAGAAGTTTCCTCAACCATACAACCTCTTTTCCTACTTCACATGTAACCACATACTCTGCTTCAACACTACTCAAAGCAACAGGATCTTGCTTTCTACTCATCCATGAGATTATAGCAGATCCCAAACTAAAACATCCACTTGTAGTGCTTCTTTCATCTGTCTCAATGCCACCCCAATTAGAATCTGTGTAACCTGTCAGCTTGACTTCCTTGTTGTTTTACTTTAGGCAATGATGTATAGTGCCACGTAGATACCTCAATATATGCTTGGAAACTATCCAGTGATCATGACGAGGCTCCAATTGAAATTGACTAAGAATGTTCACAAAAAAAAACATATA
The DNA here is from genome assembly GCA_034641835.2 of Pinus albicaulis. NCBI lineage: Eukaryota > Viridiplantae > Streptophyta > Pinopsida > Pinales > Pinaceae > Pinus > Pinus albicaulis. The sequence goes on from JAXQQM020088245.1 coordinate 28,805, forward strand.
TACGACCCAGTATTTAACGGATACATCAAAGAACCCACCAATTTACGATAGGAGGTAGGATCTACGACACTTGAGTCAGAGCTTCTCAACTTCTTGAGATTGGTGATCATCGGAGTAGTCATGGGCTTGGAATCCATCATCCCGAATTTCTACACTTGATTATATACCTCCCTTGCCCGAGATATAGCTCCCAAGGTTTCTGCCATACTTCTAGACCTAGGTAATAATGCATCAGTCCTAGATCCTTCATCTCAAATTCGGCTGCCAGCAGCTTCTTGCATTCTTACCTCCACATCTTCATGCTTTCTTAGAGAGATAGATTGCTTTATAATAGATCCAATTTCTCAAGAACAATCAATAAAATTCCACATCAAGGAAGCAGGTTTTCCCTGTTTGGTTTCCTGAGAAAACAAGTGTCAATTTGTGTGATGTGTTTTTAGCTCTGTGTTTTTATTCCACTACTTATGAATTGTTAAGAAACTCTGTATCTTGGTGAAAGTAAACTAGGTTTCAGTGTTCAGTTATTCATCTAAGAAGTTGTAGTGTTTCATGGAAATTTAACATCTGCTGTATGGCCACGCAGTATGGCCTATCTGTGCCATGGACACACAACTTTGTCTCCCTGCGCACACGTGCGAGCTGAATGGCACATTGAGGCTGTCTGTGTTAGAGCAATTCAGCCCTCACTCAATCTCTCCATGGTCGCCAAAACTTTGCGATTTCCTAAACCCTAGTCTCTCCTTTCATTGATATGACGCACACTGCTTGTGCCCTCCAACTTGGCCACTTCTTCGCTCTATCACCTCTTATAATTTTTATCTAAGCTCCACAATCATTGTCAACGGCTGAGATTAGATCTCGATGAAGGGCTGAGATTAAAACATCAGTTGACTTTGGAATTTTAATTTTTTTCTAACTTTAGGAAATAATTAAATAAATTAGTATTCTGCTAAGAGGCTGTCTTGTGGGTCCCTCTGCTAGCCTTGGCACTTAGGCAAGCATAACACTTACTTCTCTATTACAATCAACAATTTGGAATTTTCTTGTGAGCACAAACTCCTTGGACGAATGGTTCCCAAGAATTTGGAAATCGTTCAATGCCATGTTCACTAATGACTAGTTCAACGTCCTCTACCTTCTCCCCAATTGTATTACGGATCTAAATGATCTTCATGAGGTAATTGGTAATTGTGTCAGATTTGGACACCTCTATGGATTTGAGCTTGTTTCTCGGGATCATCTTCCTGTTAATGTTCTTGCTCTAATAGAGGCTTACCAATGCATCGAACATCTCCTTTGCCGTTTTCTTTTCAGACAAGTGAGGAATCAAGTGATCCTTCACTGCATCCAAGATCACTAGCTTGGATTTAAATTCCTTCTTTTTGTGGGCTGCCAACTGCTACAGATGTGTAGGTGAAGGAACCACATTCTCAATAATATCCAAGTGATCGTTTTCCTCTAAAAACACTGTAACCCTAACTTTCCATGACAAGAAATTTGAGGCTCCATCGATTCCATCCTCAAATCTGAGACTTGCTACTGCCATTTTCCTAGATCTAATAAAACTACCTTGCAAATGTGCTTAGTCCTTCAAGCACAAACAAACTGCCTTGCAAAAAAATAACTGCTGGTCCCTGGATCTAACAGATCTACCTGTTGTATACTTTATCCGCACTAGATCTGTCTGCTGGTCACTCAGATCTGCAAGATATGCCTGCTGTAAACCCAGATCTGCAGTAGATCTGCAAGATTTGTGTTATAAATCCAGACTTGCATTGGATCTGTTTGCTGTAAATCAGATCATCTGTGGTAACTCAGGTCTGTCACTGTAAGTACTTGAAAACTTCAATCAGAGACCCAGCTCTGATACCATGTTAAAAATCTATTCAGACACTAGGCGAAAAATTTCCTTATGATCTCAAGAAATAAGACTTGCTGAATTTTTAATTTATACAGAAAAATTCAGATCATGGAATTTATCACACAATGGTTGGAAGATAAATTAGTAGAAGAAAAATAAAAAACACAGACAAATTTTCCTGCCCTTCAAATCAACTTTTCGTTAGCTTCTGTAAAACTTACAGGGGCTTCTCAACTGAAGAATACTCGCCCACTGGAAAACAAGAAAACTGCAGCAACCTTCCTTGCCCAGCCATGTGGCCATACACCTCGTACAACTGATTTGCTAAGTCATCTGACACGGGGATATGGGACACACAGGACATGAAAATTCGAGTGTCCGACACGGGCACGTTGACTCCCGGAACAAGACACGTAGGACATGAAAATTCGAGTGTCCGACACGGGCACGTTGACTCCCGGAACAAGACACGTAGGACACATTATATATATATATATATATATATATTAAAAATTAGATATTTCTTACACATTCTCATTCATGATACAAATTCAGACATAGATCTAGATTCCACATTGTAAATTTAAAATTTGTAAGTTTTACAAAGTAACATTATGCATACAAATACAATTGTGACAAATACATCAATGATCCAATAGGAGAAAGACAAGAAACTGCAGTTTTCTCATTAAGTCATCAAAATCAAAATGTGTTACATTAACATAGGTAGTAGCAATGCCAATGGCAAATAGAAATAGCAAATACAAAACAACTACAAGCCTCAAGGTATTGTAGGTAGCTCATGACTCATCAATCATCATCATCAAAATCAACATCACTATCATGGTCACCACTGCGCTCCTCTGCTGCATCCTCCTCCTCTGTATCCAATGTCATCTCTGCATTTGTTGGTGTGGAGGATGACCCCTCAATAGTATCACCATCATCAAAAGTGACAGGCTCTAGCACTGAGTCATTAAGATCCAAGTTGGCCAATGCCAACTCAACACTGCTGTCCTGGCCCATATCATTAGGAAAGACATCCCACATCTTTGTCTTTCCCTTCAACCACTCATCCCTCTTCTTGTAAATAAGATGAAGGTTGGTGTGCAAATACACCATTGTCTCTGCCCTGCACTGCTCAAGCGTACTCCTCTTGACACTCTGCATATTCCCATATGTGCTCCAATTCCTCTCGCAACAAGATGATGAAGTCACCTGAGAGAGGAGCCTCGTGGATAATTGTTGTAGAGGAGGGCTTGTTGCCCCATGAGTTTCCCACTAAGAATAAGGCTTCTTAGCCCCTTGTCTCTAATCACATCATAGCCTGCAAATCACCTAGTGCCAGTGGAAAACTTTGCAAAGGCATCCTCCACCTCATCAAGGGATGCCCTATCCTGAAAAATCCGCTTCAATGGATCCTTCTTCCCCTGTGAAATTACACCAACCATGTGAGGAGAGAATCTGCGGGAAGGTCCACCATTCAACGACTCATGGCTATAGTATTTTGGGTTCTATGAGTGAGCCAAACAGTGCAAAGGTGTGCAATTCTTGTCCCATCTACTAACAGGAATATCCTGTATGGTGGTGATGAAGGCCTCTGATGATGTCTCATACTCAGGGCACTCACTCTATAAAATAATGGTCCTCACAGACTCAATCATGGAATCCCATCCCTCATAAACCTCTCCTAGGATGGGTTGGTTTGTATATGCAAATCGTAGCAAAGCAATGATAGGGTCCATGATCTTAATAGTGAGATCTACCCTCTCCCACCAAGCATCATCTAACATTGTGTCCTTGACTCTTTTTGAGGCTTTTTGATCTGTCTTTCTCCAAAAAGACCAAAAATCTGAAATAACCATGGCCCCAAGAGCGGTCTTGACCTCCCTCGAGCTCTTCAACATGATGAATGAAGAGGCAAACCGTGTATCTGCAATTTTCAACAAGGATAGATGGGTGTACTCCTTGTAGATTGTGAGGGCATTTGTACGATTTTGTACAAAGTTGTGGATATGTCGTGCATCCTCAATAATACTTCCAATCCAAGGCACATCAAAAGCAATTGATTGATGTGCTAAATTCAAGGAATAGATAATGCAAGGTGTCCAAGATACTTATGGATATTTAGCTTCCACAATCTTGCCAACAACCTTGCAAACATGTGCATTATCTGTAATGATTTGCACACAAGAATCAACACCTACATCTTCAATAACTTTAATGAACAACTCACCCATATATTGTGCATCCTTGTATTGTCCAAGTGCAACCACTGATTTCAAGAAAATTGGTCCATTCAAGGAAGACACCATGAAGTTAATGAGTGGGTGGCGTGCTGGATCTGTCCATCCATAAAAAACAATACTAACCCCAGATGTTGGCCATGCTGATTTAATAGGCTCAAGCATTTTGTCCACCTCTTTCTTTGCCTTAGTCAACAATGTGGTTCTAAGCTTCTTTGACCCAGGAGGCACATACCCTTGAGTTAGAGCTTGACACATCTCAATAAATAAAGGTGAACGTGCAACATTAAAGGATATGGAGTTCTGATAGAAAAATAATGCAATGGTGAGATCAAGCTCTTCTCGTTTCTCTTTCTGAAAAATCTTGTCCATTGGACAAAGTGCCACTGCGTTTCTTTTTGCTGCTTGACCCACACCCCCACCAAAACACTCAAATGGAAATTTGTTGTTTCTTTTCCTCAAGAATGGAAGGGGATCATCATTCTTGTTTTTTTAGATGATGCAGCCACCCTTGCCACACCAACATTGACCTCTTTTTCCATTTCTTTCCTCTTAGCTAAAGACTCCTATGTACATGCTCCAATTCCACAACTTGGTAAAGTCAACCATAGTTTTAAAAACTGGTCGGCATGAATTGGAAACCGGTCAAACCGGTCGGTTTATTAGGCAACCAGGGTCGAACCAAGCAAAAAACCTAGTTTAAGGGCTGACTTTGCCAAAAAGTCACAAAATCGGACCAAACTGACCAGTTTATGATGGAAC